>DWRA01002464.1:0-13978 GCA_018250295.1 Spathilepia clonius
TTTATTCATCGACATGCTTCGTCAAGCTAAAAAGTGACTGAAAAATTATTGACATATTCTGACACACTTGTTTTCATCTAAAGACAATAAACGTGTAGTATTAGACGATGTCATATTTATCTAAAGGTACAATAAGTTGACAAGCACAGGTCGTATTACGAAAGATGTACATAAATGTAGTAGTAAATTATATTATTTTGCTTTCTCACGGCCCGTGTCTGACACGTACGATGTCTGTAGATATGAATGCATCGTTAAAGATTCGTTTACATCTTCAGATATTTAACGTGCAGCCACGTGCCGCGGCAGAAAAAATATTATTTTCAAATTAATGTGCATTGACGCATTGATATCAATTGTAATATACACCCAGACACACTTTATATAGATATACATTATTTTGTACGTCACGGCACGTGTCTGGCACGGTCAATGCCTGTAGATACAAACGTTTATACTTAGATAGTTAGTTTACTTAGTTGTATATTTTAGGGCATTAATTTTAATTGGTTAGTTGCATCTTTTTATTTTCAAAATGCATTAATTGTAATTCTATTTATTTCGTAGTTATAAAAGTAAAAATTTATAAAACTGCTCGAAAAAGCGCAAAGCACTATTTAGGTGTGGGTTCGTTTCTAATAGGAACTATTGCGTAGCATATTATCGTTAAAGTTAAAACATTAGTTTGTAAGAAAGAACTTCAGGGGGTCTATCCTGTACATCCGTCAACGGAGTTTTAAATACGTCTGAAATATTATTTCGTTATCATAAAATGTTATATCACGAATCCATTAAAAATGTGCTTTTGTCGAACGGGAAAAATATCGTAAAGAGTACGGTTTTTTATTTTATTGATGACCTTACCTGTTGGTACGTGGCCACTGTCATCCAAAGACAAGTGTAATTAACCCCAGATAAGATAAGACTCCTACCTGAAGTCGATCACAGATGCGTTGCTAAACTGAAGACTAAGTTGGAACGTCTGGGATAAGTAAATCACCCTTACCACACCTTTCTAACCAGAACACAGCAGCGCTTAATACCGTTGTTAATAGGTAGAAATAGGTGCGGCGGTGCCGCCAGAGTCAAACCACAAAATATTCTACTTTCAATTGAAGAATCGTTCATTTTCCATCAAACCAGATTTGTAAGCGCATTTTTCCAGATCATACTTGGGGTGTATGTACAAGAGTAAACCCTCAGATTTTCATGACTGAATGTACGTGTTATGACGCCGCCTTAAGACCCAAATGATGTGCTTCTTAATATTAATACGTTAAAAAATCTGCTGCAGGTAGCACAAATAATCTGATTGCCTATAAATGCACCTTTTACTTATCTTTACGAGGATAGTAATTACGTCTAATAATGCTTAGGCCGCGATACTACTGATTCACTTATATGACAAACATGTTACAATAAGTTATAGTTATAGTTAAAGTCGCTTTTTAACTTGAACAAAGCCGCGTGAAACTTCAATAGTGTTTATTTAATAATAAATGCAGTTAGCTCGTCCTTGTTTGAGTTTAACGTAAACGAGATTTCGCTAAGCTATTAGGAATTTGACAACATTAAGCTCAAGACACGAAGTATTATAGTTATTGCCAAAATAATGCTGTGGTTTCACATTTGGCACGTAGTTCTAAACGAAATACACTGAAAGTTCATAAAAGCAAAATAAACATAAACCTAGCATATACATCTGATACACTGAACACTCAAACACTTATAAAAAATAACAAAATAACCAACCATACACCAACAGCGTTGGCGGTTTCTTTTAAAGACATGAGGCACTATTATTGCTACTATAATATAATTTATTAATCCATCGCTTATCTACAGCAGAGATGATTCTATACAAAATAGACTACCACGATTTTACAACAGGCCGATGGCCAGAACTAATCTAATATAACATTTAGTCTACAGTACAGAGTCCCGAATACAGCTCGAAATTAGTCTGAACATTTACCTTACGAATTCATAACCAAGACGGTCTACCTTGTAATAAGTCAGCGGCGTCGTGCCTATCCATCTGACGTAGCGCAGTAGCTAAGGAGGTGGTGGCGGTGGGGCCGCGTTCTCTGCACTCCCACAGTTCCAAGATGGCCTCGGTCGGCGAGCTCTTTGTGGCGAACCACGTCGTATAGCGATCCACGCCGAGGCGGGACGCGAGCGCGCGCCAGTCGTTACCGCGAGCATTCGGCGGATCCAATATAGCGCATAGCTGGCGTTTTATTCGTGCATTTAATTTGAATGGCCCCTCAGCACACTCGTTGACTCCCGTTTCGTTCACTGTTACGTTCCGCTTCGCGCTCCCGTCGCTGCCTTCTTCGCTGCGACACATTCTAGTCTCTAAGAGATTCTCTGTAATATTGAAGCTGCGTTGCGACTCGGCGCGCGGGGACCGGCCCCGGGGTGACCGACTTCGTGTATCCTCAACCGATATTCGGAATGTTTGCTTGTACGATGGATTTGTCCGCTGGCACACGGATATAGCAAAATCAATATTGTCGCAGTCGTGTGTCCTCTCGACTCCGAAGCTGCAGTGCAGTGCGTTGTAATTGGATGTCCACACGTGATTGAATGGGATCTCCTGATAAGCGATTCCTGGCTTCGCTTTCCAACCTGGGCTTATGTTGTCCAGATTCAAACATAAATTGGAACCGCCATCTTGGAAAAGCAAAGTTTTCGGGCGGTCGAGCAACACGCCGCCAAGTTTCTTCTCTTGTTCTTGGCAGTAGTATGGCGCGCACGGAGTGTCCTCGAAGATATAGAGCCTAATATTGTACTCCGAAGAAGCCTCGTTTAGTACGGCCGGGGCGTATACAGCCAATTGGAGGGACTTAACGGCCTTTCCATTAAAACTTTCACCGACTAGAACGAACGTTGAAAGCATGTCCGTTACGAGAAATATTTTGTCGTTGTCGAGTTGTGTGAACACTGGGGTATTAATCGTCTCTTGTCCGAGCCCGACGACCTTTTTCCACTGCGGCTGACTGTTGTCAGTTTTTGCGTTATTATGATCGATGGCATACAAAGCAAGGTTCCAGAATCCATGCTTCAAGCTAGCGCAGTGAGGAATTTGCAGAATAACCGACTTGTTTAATTGGAGACGCGGTGGACCACACTTAACTACCGGACTCAGTTGCGTGATGCCTGCGGGCAAAAAAGTATCTTTAAACAAAATGGTCGTATAAAACGATCTATGTTGAGACCTCATCCGCCTAAGGCCCGCTCGATATTGCTTTGCATAAATTACGCCTCTCGATTTCATACCGTAATTACATAGGTATCTTAAATTCTACTTGGAAGTCCTCGCTATGAAATGTTGGTTCGTTATAATAATTTAATAAGCGTTCGTGTTAAAGTTACGATCTACGAGCTATCTACACGTGTTGCAACAACTTTGATATTTAATAATACTGCTTAATATATTAATATTCCATTATTCGTATTTGCAGCTATCCAATTAACAGTTCGCCAACTCACAGAAACTTTAAAGGACTGAGATTAAAGGAATTATAACTAGAATAATGCCGTCTCCAACTGAGAAATCATGTCGGAAACAGAATGTCAGGAGAACTTAGTTGTTTGTCAAGACTAAGTGAGTTAAACAGAACACTGGGTAATTATCATCGAGAGAAGGCCAACAGACGAAATCTTTTGTTGTACATATTAAATAAGTTATAGAATTTTGAAATTTAAGATTAAGCGAAGCGAATAATAACTATACACTTCAACGAATAATATTAGAACGTCAAAGAAGAAATCAACAAATTTTAAGATTATAGAGATTTGAGAAATTAAGCATAATGAAAAATCCATTACAATGAAAAATCGGTCAAGTGCGAGTCTAACTCGCAGACGAAGGGTTCCATGTACATAATTCGGAAAGCGATTCACAGAATACACTTACCTACCAAGTTTCAGCTCTGTAGTATTAATAGTTTCCGAATAAAGTGGCTGTGACATACGGATATACATGACGAATCTATAAGGGTTCCGATTTTTGCTATTTGGCTACGGAACCCTAAAAACGATAATGTGACAAAGTTACTCGCAAAGAAATGTTAGAATCGAAACTAAGTTAATTATTCATTACAGTACTTAGGTATTAAGAAAAAAAAACAATTCTCACGACCAAACTCAACAAAGATATACAAGCAGATACTTCATTGTTAAAGAAAACAAAATAAATATTACCTTTCCCGAGCCTTGGTCTGTATCTGTCGTCCTTGACAACCGCCACGTACATCTGTTCCCTGCGACCCCTGCTGAGCGATCCCTCGGGAATAGACAACGCCACTCCAGCGGCCGGTAACGCCAATCTTGATCCAGCACTGGACACTGAGAGCGATTGGGATGTTGGAGAATTTGAGACTAGTTCTGCCAATTGCAAGGTTACCGACTCGTTTGCGGCGTCATACATTGAACCAGCTGGAAGAAACATTTAAGTAAGACTATCACAATAGTTTAAAAAAATATAATAAATTTAATATGATTGAAGGACGAAAATAAAAATTCTTTTGCTCTTTTCTATTGCTGTGAGCGACAATAGAATAGAAATAGCACGAAATAGAATAGAATTGCACGAAAGGAAAATAATACTTGTCTATCAAAAATAAAAAATATATCTCCGAGACTAAGATTAATTTTAAAATTTTAACAAAATTCTAACATTCTAGGTGCATTTAATATTGGTACAAGTGGTACAGAAGGAAGTTAATTTGAATACTATATTGCTTTTTAATGCTGTCCAACTCCAAATTATGCCATTTTAATAAGAAGGTCAGCACAATTTCAATTTAATTCAAATTTCACAATTTCGTACGTCAGACTAAAACTCACAGAAAGATGTTTATTTGAAAAACTTTTCGCTGAAACTCGTAAAAGTTTAAATAGAGCGTTTGCTCGAGACATTTGAGTGGCATGTTTAACTTTTATGACTGGTTCTGAGATTATACTTACAGCTAGTGAAACAACTCGAGACTGAGTGCTCGGATTCGCTGTAGGGCTTGCTGTCGTACTCATCACTTTGGCCTTTGCTCGAAGCGCAAGGCGTGACTTGATGGTCGACCGGGGACGCGTAACTGCAAGAAGGGCATAATTAGTTCATCCTAGAACCGAGCGCTTCAGTTTTAATGATGTAGTACGCGTTGTCTGAGCTACGCACCATTAGAGCGCGGAGAAAGATATATTTAAAATTCGATTTGCTCTTTTCAAGTACAGATTTAGTATTCGTCAAATATGTAGACAAATGTGTACGCAATATTTCAACGTCGCTTCCTAACGAAGCATAGGAGACAGTTAATGAAGTGTATGGTTAAGTGATTAATTAAGTAAGAATACAATATAGATGTGGCATTATAATGTAAAAATATCTAATGTTTCAATATTTATAACATAATATTGCGATTGAATATTTTCTGAAATATAATCATGTCACGTCAGAACCAATTTTGTACAGGAGAAAATATTGAAAGTGGCTACCGATAGCACTTAACGAAATTGGATCTACATTATAGCTATAAGAGAAACATTTAGAGGATACATTAATAATGAGGCATACTAAAATTCAAATAATAAATACTTGCGAGTAAATACAAATATTATCTATGTACTTAATTACAAAAAAAATGTTAAAAATGTACGTTAGTAATTAAATTTTCAGTGATACAAAATGGACAAAAAGGTAGTCTTTTTCTTTTTTGAAGTTATTTTTCGTGTTAGCAGTGGCATTAATGCGTCTTAGGATATTGTTGATAATGTGCATCTTACAGACATATTACATTATAACAAATTCGTTAGATGTAAGTTTGAGGTCTATCAGATAATTAAATACAAACCTGTTAGTTAGATGTGGAACATCATAATGATGCTCCGTCCTGGCATCAGGCTGTGGATGCTCGTATCGTGGAGGACGGTGCTGCATTAGATCCGGCGCCAACGATAGAGATTGTTTCTCGACCGTCGGGTACATTTCTGGTTGGAAATCTGTTGATAAAAAATTGAATTGTAAACATTTTTCTGCGATATATAAGCCAAATATTTGTTGTAAATAAGGTAATAGTAGACTTATTTCGAAATATGGTATACTTATGTGTATGATCTGGATACCAAAATTTGACGGTAGCAAAACTGAATATTAAAGTGTTAAGACACAAAAAAGTGTACCTAATCAAAGTATAAGGACTAAATTATTAGGGCTTTTACGAGTGAGCAAAAAAGGGAATTTAACTAAATTTATATTTTTTCTTATACCTTTCGAACACGTCAGTTTTGTGTATGGCAGCTATAGTGACAGTACGACCAAAATCAAACCTTGAAGAGTTCTATCATTTTAAAGATAATTCTTAGCTACATTAATTTGGCACTAAATAATAATTTTTCATACCAGTTCTAGTCATTGTGTACAGAGAGTGATCTCTTGTCTTTCTCTGCAGCAACTTGTAGACCACTGCTGCACCAGCAAGGAACACGACGACTGCGACCGCGATTCCAATATACAGTGGAATGTCGCTGTGTGCTGCTACTGTTGGAAAATATATTTAACAATATCGATTCTCACTAAAATTATAAGTGTCATGGACCTACATACGATCACCCACATTTTATATGTAAACAAAAACCAAACCAAAAAATGTGTCAATAATTTAATCTCTTGTCAAGATTCAAACTGGGAACCTTTTTCTTAATAGACTGGCACCTGGCTTCACCATGCCTGCTGTGTTATAATAATGGCTCATGATTTTAAATTTTTTGTTAGTAACTTGAATAAATGATAAGTTTATTATAGACTTAAAAAAGTAAATTCAGAGCATTTCAGAGTTACGAAAACATTTAGTTGAAGTTTCCAAATTTAATAATGTACCTAATGATATAATATATCTTATAGGTGATCACAACACTATACAAAAGAAGTAATTTCACTGAAAAAACTCATGATATGATTTTTATTGTTGAAACGACTTTCATGCAGCTGTAATGTCTGTCACAAACTTCGGCAGATATGTTCAGAACTACTTATTTTCATACACTCCGAAGTACACTTTGATTTGTTTGAGAAAGATTGAGTTCCCGTCATGGAACCCGGGCACAGAGATGTTTTCCGAACTTAGAAAAGCATAAATTACGAAGTAAGTTCCCTCAGACCCTTCGAAGTTTTCTTACGAGAATATTGCGTCGTCACTTCTAGGGAAAAGTTGTTTTGCTCTTCAAAAGGCGGGTTTTATTGTGGTTCATAAGTATTGTAAGTGGTTCCCATTAGACCCACACACATGTGCTCATTACAGTTTACGAATATCTGTACTTGATGCCAAATAGGATTGGTGATATCTGAAGCCAATTATGGACACGTTGATTGCTATTGTCTTTTTTGTATGAAAAAATGGAGGTAATGAAGAAACATTGTGTCGTGATGATGAAGTTTGGAACTCTGTAAACGACTCCGGATCTCCGAATAGAACTGAAGTTTTATGAGTTTAATAACAGACATACAAAAATCAAAATATTTTATTCTTTACGGAGCTGTCTTTGAACATCGATACTAAAATTACCGACCACAAGAGAGATGTTTTGATATGGATAAGAAACTGACACCTAGTAGTAATTTCTCACCACATCCTTCAAAACAGAGCATAGAAGGCAGTTGATGATCGCCATCGTCAACAGCTTACTATGCTCTAGTGCAAAGTGAAACGCCCTTTAGTTGAGCTGCAGAGTTCAATAACTTATTTACACTACTAAGTTAAAACCACCTCATCATACTAAACATAAAGGCAGCACGCACACAAAAGCCCTAACGCCTTCAATTGAATTCAGAAACATTGTAATATAACCGACCGCGTAATTATGAACTACACCTACGAAAATGTATACGCTTTACGAGTATGGCCATAAACAGGAAAACGACCAAAATAACGACAGGGTTCACCGCAATATTACACAATGACTCCTAATAAAAATATAGACTCCTAACACGAAATATACACTTAGTTTTGGCTGTTACATCAGTCATATAGACCCTTAGAGATGGTAATTATTAAAAAATACATAAAACATAACATTCAAATATACCCTTAGAGATGGTAATTTTTTTTTATATGATGGAGTAGCAAACGAGCATGCAGTTCACCTGATGGTAAGTGGTAACTACCGTCCATAGACATTTGTGATCCACCCCAGATAAGACCAGAATCCTAACTGACGTCGACCACAGATGCGTTACTACCTCTGAAGACTAAGTTGGAATGCCTCGTTAAGTTTATCTCCCTTACCACACCCTTCAAACCAGAACACAGCAGCGCTTAACACTGCTGTTTTTAGGCAGAAATAAGTGTGGCGGTGGTGCCGCCGGACTTTAACTACAAAGGGTTCTACCACCTTCCACTTTTCGTAGTTTAAAAATAGATACTGAATTAACGTCAAATTAGTGATGTTTTTGCAAACAAAGTGGTATCAATCTATAGATCAGACCGCGGAACCTCATACACATAATCGGGGAGCGCCAGGAGTCCGCGAACCACAGGTTAAGAACCACTGCTTTAATTGATTATGTCGCTACGTATTTTCCCATTCTGCGGCCACACGCAATTTACTTCTTCCGATTAAAGCACATAATTATCGTTCATACCTTTTACGTTCACTGCATAATTCTCAAATTAAAGGTAAACTTATATTACGGGGTTTTTAACGAGAATTGAGTTGCTTGAATATTTTTTACTGTTGTATATAAGTAACAAACGAGCAGTCCACCTGAGTTAGTGTTCTGCTGCCCATGGACGTCTGTAATCAACCTCAGATAGGATAAGAGTCCCATCTGAGGTTGCCCACACATGTGCCGCTATATGAGGACTAGAAACGCTTCATATAAGTTTTTCTTCCTTATCACATAGTTTACAAAGGAATACAGCAGCGCTTAACACCGTTCTTATTAGACAGAAATAGATATGGTGGTGGTGCCAAAGACGAAACACAAAAGGTTTTACTATTTAATTTATTATACATGTTAGACATCATAATTATTCATTTGCAGACTAAAAAATATGCTGATTAACAATTATATCACTTATTAAATACTTTTCATACCTTTTTTGAAATATTCGGTTCATAGACAATTATTTTGCGTCTCCTATATCTATGACTGAGTTTAGTTTGAGTTATGAAGCGTTATAAATTAAATAATAATGTAGTAATATATTACAATTTGTTAATAACGAAAGAATATATCGTATTTTAGAATCCCTTCGTTTTAATACAATTTGTTTACAATTTTGTCATATCGCCAGAATTGAAAGAAAAATAAAAGCAACGCTATCGTTTCGCTGACGTAAATTTTTTATAATATTAGGACAAACAGGTCGTGAATAAAACGCGGGAAGGGTTGCGCCATAAACCGCCCGACGTCCGTCGCGATATTAAAAAGGGGACGAACGATATTGCAATATCACATTTATGCGAAATGTCCGACACCCAGATCGTATTGATAAAAATAAGCGATTTTTTATTGTGGCCCGCAATGCCGACCCAAGAACCACGCTGGTCCTAATTGAAGTTTTAATCTATGGACCCCTTACTTTGCAGGGGCTAGTTTTGATCAAATTGTTGTCTAACGGCTGCTTTTACGAATCATAAACATCTTTAATTACTCTATAAAGTAGTAGAAGATAAGTATGCAAGGTGTATAGTAAACAAAAATATTATAACTTAATAATCTGTTACGTAATAAGTTTTTCGTCGGCTTTTGACTCTGTGGAAATGTTATACCATTTCAAATATTTTTTTAATTCTTTGTTATAAATTAATAGTTTCTTAAAGACAGTCATTTAAAATTGTTATGCTTTAAAAGTAACGCAATAAATGTGTTACAAACGACAAATTGGTGCATTGCTCTTTTGAAGTCTTAAAGACCATTTGGAACTTATTGTTATGGACTAATTCGTGTAAATTTAAGTAAAATGTGGCTTAAAGTGACAAAAGCACGTTTTTATCGCCTAATAATTGGTACCTAATTATATACTAACTCTTTTTCTGTACAACTGAACAATATTTCTGTGGTTCTTCATTTTCGAAATAATGTTCATTGCACTCGCAAACTTTATTTATAACATCCTAAGAATTAAACATGCAAATGGCAGACACGAGAAATTTGCGCAGAGACAGACATTTTATACACTTAACTACTTTTCATAAGAAAAAAGTATTTGTTTCAAACAGTAACCTTTGGATTACTATTTGAAAGATAGCCGTGCACGGAGGTGCCCGTGAACAATGCCGTACGCGGTAACTTATTCTAAATATATACTATCATTTCAAACTGGTATCACATTGCTTATACAAATATTAGGAACATAATATATGAATAAAACGGCGCGAATAAATAAATTAAAGCCATTCGATTTATTTTCTGTTTTATGACACGCTCTATACGCTTTAGACGCTTTCAATTTTTCCAGCAATAACATAACCAGTTCACATGAGCATCTAATGCAGGACCAACACCGGAAAATTGCGGAGACTGGTTGCGTTGGAGTTTTGCTTTTCTTTCTTATATTCTTTCCCGAATATGTTTATGTTTTTAAATCGACTGTAGTAGAAGTAGGGTAATGTTTTTTCAGCGTATTTATGTACCATTAGCACGCTCGTCAACTCAAACGGCTTGATTTCAACATATTTGGTGTTGGAGGATTCCTCGTAATAGTGGTAGTGAGATTGACTATATTTTTTAAACATGGCGAATGTGAATAAAATAGTGTTAAAAAAACGTATTATTATGAAAACAAAGAACCCGACAGCTTAGAAATAATTAACGGAAAATGAGGATATGGAGACTATAACAGTGAATTTATAATATTGAAATAGAAATGAATATTATAAGATGTTGAAGGCCGTGAGTAATTGCAGAAAACCCCAATGTAATGTGTAATATACATACATACATAGATAAGTATAGCGATAGCAATAAAATCTTTTTGGAAGTCTGTTAAAAACTACTAATACCAAGTTTGTGTCAAATAATTAATTGTGGAAAATACGTTTCAAAAATTATTTATGCGTTAGATTCCTATTTTATTAGTGATGTAATATAAGGTGCGTTCAATTTCAATGCATTGTAAGAAACCACGTAATTTGTAAAAGACGTGCCGTGTGTGTACAGAGAGAAATATCTGGAATGACCCGCGGGAAGCGGGTAGCTTGCCACGGAGCGAGCGCGGCCCGCGGCTGGGCGGCCCTGATAAAATTTATGGCCACTTCCCCTTTAAAACAATATTGAGGGCTCAGTTGGGATTTATGTCTCGCCGCCGCTGCAGCGACTCAATTTATTCTCCAATTTTTCATACAATAACTCACATACGTATTACGAGTGATGGATGAAAAGGACTAACTTTCGGGCTTTAATAAGAGCCTGCAGATGCGAATCTCCAAATTGGCTGAAGTTTATTGCCCACTTATGTCAGGCTTAAGTTTCGCTCGGAGCCTTTCTCTGAGAAAATAATTTATAGTAGATTGTCTCTACTTAGATAAACTTTGATTGACCCTTTAATTTAATTATGTTTAACTCATCTAACTTTAAGAAACAATTAACTTGCTTCTATTTAAAACACTCCATCTGTGAAGTACAACGCCGGCTAAATGATTAATGTAAGGGATAAATTTGTTTATAAATACTAGAATTGAGTAAATCTTATATTGTTTCTCGTGAGCACGAATATTTAAATGTCACGTGTTGGTTAGAGATACCGTCGTATTCGTAAATTGATGCAGATAAATCATATTTACTACCTCCGTGGGACATAATCAAGATACTTATGTTACAATTCATGTACTTCTAAGTACGACTTAGATATATTTCTTCCTTTTTTACTGTATGCAGAAGTAGCAAACGAGTATGCAGTCCACCTGATGATAAGTGGCAACTGCCGCCCATGGACATTTGTGATCCACCTCAGATAAAACCAGAATCCCAACTGAACTCGACCACAGATGCATTGCTACCACGAGGACTAAGTTGGAATGCCTCGTTAAGTTTATCTCCCTTACCACACCCTTCAAACCAGAAGAAAGTAGCGCTTAACACTGCTGTTATTAGGCAGAAATAAGTGTGGCCGTGGTGCCGCCGGAGTCGAACTACAAAGGGTTCTACCACCTATTACATTTATGTTTTTAAATGCGGGTGAAACCGCGTGGCTAGCTAGGATAAAAACCTCAATCGTGATTAATCTCTCTGCATACGGAAGATATTTACTATATATGTATTTACAAAAAAATCGATATAAACAAGGTTTATATTAAAATTATGGTAATAGATATAGTAATTAACATTAATATGTAAAAAATAATTTTATTTTATTTTATTTCACGGTTCATTGGCTACTTGTGGCACTGTTTCTCACAGTGCGAGTCCCAGGGGATCGTGCATTCTATAGGAGGGGATCGCGGGAATTCGAATACTGAGTTAAAAATGTTACATTTGAAAACATATTTTTACTGAGCAGATATTAAAGCTCCTATTTCTGACTACTAAAAATAGTGCTACCAAATATATTGTACCCCAGAGGCATAGAAAAGAATGTCCACTTTAGTGGGAATTTATTTCTAGCATAATTAAAATCACAAAAACCAGACATTGTATTGTACATGGTAAAATGCATTGAGCAGTATCATAAAATAATCACTTTCTAGTCTAGTCTATCAAAAACGTGTTCAAGGTAGGATGCCGCGCATTTTTGTCTGTAAAATTTGTGTTTGGCGTTTTCGTATCTGAGGTGTAGTCACTTACTAAGGGGGACGTTTCATGAAAAAGATTGAGAAACACTGAGTTACAGTATGAAGAACTCTTGCCACGCTTACAAAGTCGCGACTAAAATCTACTAAAAAATCTATTTATAGTATCTTGGCTAATATGAATATGTATTAAGGCTATTTAAACGTGCAAATATATTAGTGTAGTCTATACAAAAAAATAATACAAGTTTCTGTTTGTCTTATCAAAATAACTGCTTTTTTATACGATGGAGTAGCAAACGAGCAAGCAGTTCACCTGATGGTAAGTGGCAACTGCTGCCCATGGACATTCGTAATCCACCCGAGATAAGACTCAAATCGTACCTGAGGTCGACCAGAGATGCGTTGCTACCTCTGAGGACAAAGTTGGAATGCCTCGGATAAGTGAGTCTCCCTTACCACAGACTTCAAATCAGGAGACAGCAGCGCTTAACACTGCTGTTATTAAGCAGAAATAGATATGGCAGTGGTGCCGTCAGAGACGAACCTCAATGAGTTCTACCACCCTGACATATTTTACTTTAAATTACTAAAAAAATATTTATCAGTATGATAAATCCTCGTGGTCTTTCTAATACTGTTCCATGTCTTCTGTAACTTTATACTTTTACATTTTTTTTACTTTTACCTTTGATTCTTCATTGAAAGTTAATTCTAAAAAAATCGGCGTGTGTTGCAGGAAATCCTTTCCTAATGGCGTTTTCTATAAACCACAATTGGTCCAAATTGGTCGCTCCAAGCGGAGGTGGTCCTGAACCAAGATTAGAAAGGCTGAAACTATTCCATGGATTAAGGTTCGTGAATTCTTTTATATATTACGCTGTAGAAATATTTATTAAAAGCTGAGAAAAAGCGTGCAGTTTCTTCTGTTAAAATCTTCTTGAGTTTTTTTTATAATTAAGACGAGCCGTGGCGAAGCGTTCACCATACCGGTCTGACACGCAGTGGATTCCGGGTTCGATCCCCGATCAGACAGGTAACTAAAAGATGAATTCAGATTTTTGTTCTGGCTCTGGGTGTTCGTGTATTCGTCTTTGTTCGTGGCCATGGCACCGACGACACAGGGAATTCTAGTGGGAGCAGCGAGTGTATTAAGCGTCTTTTTTTTATTTAAAGGTGGTAGAACCCTTTGTAGTCCGACTCCGGCGGCACCACCGCCACACTTATTTCTGCCTAATAACAGCAGTGT
>DWRA01002465.1:0-13978 GCA_018250295.1 Spathilepia clonius
ATTGTCATGTGTTATTCGCGAATTAGTTAGTTAGCCATAATTTTGTTTTGATTTTAATTATTTTTTAATTTACTTATAGAGTTGTCGAAATATAGTTCTAGTTTAACGTGTTTTGCACACGAACTTTCTTATGACAATATTTTGGCCTCTTGTATCAGTGTTTCGATAATTATCATTCTTCAACATAAATAAAATGTATTTATCTAATGGCTATGTTCATTATATAAGAATTATCTCTCAAAATTACTCACTAACTGATACAATAAGGCTTCCTAGATGATGTTAATTAGCTTTATTTATATATTAAGTTATTTGTCTCCTCTATGTAATGACTGTACTGTTTCAGTCCTAAATGGAGAAATACATTTTACGAGCATTATTGGGATCTTGTTTTATATTGTTTAGTTAGTAACTTTTTATTGAATACAAAACAAGATTATAATTTGTTACCAAGCATTATTCAATAAAAATTAGGATAGATCTTTTTTAAATTGTATTATCAGCTCATTATTAGTAGGTTACTGGCGTTTAAGAACTGAAAATAAACTAGCTAAACACATTATTTGGTTTTTATTTATAAAATTACATGCGATATCTTAGATGATAAACAAGAAATTTAAAATTGAACAATGATAGAAATGTCCTTATAAATAAATACATAATTATGATGATATTAAAATAACGGTGCAATTGATAGTTAAACACTTGGGGTAGTGACTGCTTCTTTACGAAGTTTTCAACTTCTGTTTTGTCAATTCATACACTAATCTCTAAAAACTTACTCCTATCTAAATATTTAATAATATTATTTCAACTAATAAACTTTGGGTTCCGTAGGATGTATAAAATGTCAACTAGGTACATAAAATGTATTTGTGAAGCAGGATTGTTTATAATTGATTGAAATAAGATAGAAAAGCAAAGAAAGATTAGAAAAAAATACATTCGCTTTGCTAATTTGCATGACGCCATTTATTTTACGATACGTCCCGTTTCCTACGCCCCGGCGCCACGCGACATGCAATGTACCACGTCGCAACCCCTTGTCGTGTATCCTATATATGTATAAGTTACTATGTGGTTTGTACGTGTTTTCACATTGTCACTGAAAGGGACGCCTCACATAGTACTGTAGGATAATTCTAATAAAATCAGTGCAATTACAAAGATTACAGGTACACACACGTTTTGGTTTTTGGATAACAATAAAAATAAAATATGCTTAAAAATATTTATTTAACGAACTAAATGAACAATAATTATAAGGCCGAAAACCGTTGCTTGTTTTGTATAATTATGTGAATTTTCAAGAGGCGGAGGATATAATTATTACGTTCGAGACAGGTCGTTCTGATACCTATTTGCATTGGTAAGAGTACGCCTCTTGTAATGTTAATTCTCAAGAGGATCAAGATTAAAAATTACTAGAATAGAAAAATACAAATGTATTGATTAAAATAAACTACTTTAAATCTTTATGGGATTTTAATCAATAGAATATAAGCAAACATTACCCTAAAAGTTAGTACGATATTCGTAACGATGTAAATGGCTAAATGCTTTCAGTAGGTATTAAAATAATTGTGGTAAATGAATCTATGGTTTATAGTTCTGCGTTAAATCATACATTTTTATAAATTGTTTAACCATAAAAATTACATTCAAATATAAAAATAAAACCACATTAAAAAAATATTTTATATGTACGACTAAAAATGACAATATTTATGAGTACGATACAACAAAATTAACAAAAACGGTTTAATTTCTGAATCTGGCAAGCTTTTATTGGCTGTTAATGTCAAACTGACTGCCTTTGTCATTGTCTTATTGTTGCTATGATAATGCAAGCAATTTATGTACTACAATAATAGCCACCTGCCATAAATTATCAAGCATATTTGTCTACCAATTTACAGTTTATTCTGCTTAAGCTAAACCCACAATGAGTTTTGAAAATAACACTAATAATGGCAATGAGAAAGAAGAAAGGAAGTATCACGACCGCAACAAATCTGACGATTTGCAAATTTCGAGGACGGATATGAACATGTTGATAATGAATTACTTAGTAACAGGTAATCCTATTTTGTTCTGTGCGTATGTTAAAATCCTATAATTGTGTAGAAGCTTACAAGCATGCACTTCAAATCTATTTACGATAGAACTTAACGTAAGTTGGTGTTTTCGTGTTATTGATTCTAATACTCGTTTAACATTGCTAACATTGTAGTTAGACCTTAAGAGTGAAAGAACCCTTCGTATTTTCACTACGTAGGCACCACTATCTCATAACTGCAATATTAAGTGCTGCTGAATTCTGATTTAAAGGGTAAGTATGGGAATACAAGATGACTTCAATTGGGTCTCCAATACTAACTGGGTTTGATTATAGATATTCAAGAGCCACAGTGGCCATTTCCTATCAGATAGACTACATGCTCTTTTGTTACCTTTATATTGTAACAAAAAAATGCGTCATTACATGTGATAAATAAATTGTAATAGTTGATGGTCTATTAATAGATTTCACATAAATGTCATTTCCACATATTGTACAGAGGGCTTCAAAGAGGCAGCTCTCAAGTTCCAACAAGAGGCGGGCCTGCAAGAGCCAGCCCTGTGCAGTTCCCTGGATGAGCGTATAATGATCCGCGAAGCCATTCAGAGTGGTCGCATACCTGATGCAATTGCAATGGTCAATGCTTTGCACCCAGAATTATTGGACAATGACAGATATCTATATTTTCATTTGCAAGTAAGTAACCATAATATGAATATGTATTAAGTTTGTATTTAAATAAGGCTATCCTGTTCTTCGATATGACAGACCTAGTAAGAAGAGTCACATGAACTCTCTTTAGGCTTTAGACATAATATAATGTAGTATTTGTGAAATAGTGATTTATATGCACTTTAAACACAAGAGCAAACTAAGCTGCTTGAACTTGAAAACGTAAGAGATGGACAGAGTTAGTTTTGCATTTATTTATATATTATTTCAGCAACTGCAGCTCCTAGAACTCATCAGAGCAGGAAGGGCGGAAGAGGCACTAGCATTTGCAAGTGCAACATTAGCGGAGGCTGGTGCGAATGACCGCAATGCTCTGACGGAATTGGAGAGGTCACTTGCCCTGCTGGCCTTCCCTGATCCACACGCGTCACCATTTGCAGACTTGTTATTACCATCTCACAGTCAAAAGGTATATTTCTTTTATATCTTTCAAAAATATTATTATGTTTGAAAGTATTATTAGCTTTGTTACACTTGTAAAAGATTTTTTATATAAATATATGTTTTTGTAGTAGAAGCTAACAAAAATCTCCATCTGTTGATGCTTGACTAAACATTAAAACCCATGGCTAAAACCTACTTAGAGTTAGATACATGGCTAGGTATCTATCAGGATTAAGTAAGAATACTATAATATATAATCTTTATGTACATCATTTAACTAGGTCTGGCTCAGCCCATACAATTGCATTTGAAATGTTATAATTTAAGAATTTCTGTAACGCATTAATTGGTAATTATACTTCATTTATACATAACTTATTTTGTATTTATAATACTGTTTTCAATTGTCTGAGATATGAATACTATAAAAATTAAGATATTTTTAATTGCAAATACTTGTATTTTATAATTTATTGTTGTTTCATCATGTAATAATTTTACAGATTGCAAGTGAGCTAAATGCAGCTATACTGAAGATGGAAAACCAGGAATACACGAACCCCAAGCTGTGTAGTCTCCTCCGCATGATCCTGTGGTCCCAGAGCGAGTTAGACAAGCACAATGTCAAATACCCAAAGATGACAGACCTCGCGAACGCTATAATAGAACAGCCAAAGTGAATTTAGAAATAGGAATTCTGTAGTTAAATATAGTTTTAATGTAGTAGGTCTCCAATCAACCGCTGTACTGGAAAGAAGTTTAAAATTATTACCTAAAGGGAGATAATATTCGTACAAAACAAATCAATTTTAGGATTTAAAGTCTGGATGAAATTTTTGCTTTTAAGAAATAATACTCAAGTAACAATTTCTCTTATTACACAATAATTATATAGGTATTAAAGCCGCTGTGTGTAAAGTATCAAATGGTGATTGATCGATGTGTTGGTTTTTGCCAAAACAGAGATATCCTCTGTTTTGATTTCAGACAGAAATAAGCGGAAACTTGTGGTTGAACAAAACCATACGTTCTTTAACTCTCAAATTGAGATCAGCTGTACTGAGGCGTTTCGTGTTCTCTCGACCTTCAGTACGCCGGTGAGCCACTTCTGACTTTTGTTTGCTTGTTTATTTCAAAAATTGATATTACATACATTCTATTGAATCCAAAAAAAATATTGGTAGGGGTAACTTAGCCAAGTGCTCCAATAAGTCTGTAAATCTTTAATTTGTAGAGAACTGTGTACATTTACATGATTCTTAAATATTTCATGTTCTGTCTTGGCCGAAAATAGGGCAGAAACCTGGTGGTTCGTCTTCGGTGGTGGCGTTTTAAAAATCAGTTACGGTCGAACATTCATATTAAACTTTCCTATATTATGGAACATTCTTACGCTGTATAGAAATAGTTCTGCTATTATGGCGTTATTATAATGCTTACAAGACTCAGTACATCAAATGTGTACTTATAGTAAACTGTTTTTACAAATAGGACTACATATTACCATTATATTCAAAAGCTCTTATTAATTCAATATTTGACATTAAAAGCTTGTGTAACTGCCTTCAATAAAGATTGTAATTAAAAAGTAGCTTCTGTATTTCTCATTCACGTAATATTGACAATGAGAAAACGGTGATTACGCTGTTATTTTGAGACTTATCTTTAATGAACCAGATTATACAGCATACATGCAGAAAATATTGTAATATAGCTTCCATTCCCGGATATCTGGGGCATTCAACTCTCACCTTAGCAAAAAAATCTGATCATGAATAACTTAGGCCATTGATACAAAATATGT
This sequence comes from Spathilepia clonius, assembly GCA_018250295.1. Taxonomy (NCBI): domain Eukaryota; kingdom Metazoa; phylum Arthropoda; class Insecta; order Lepidoptera; family Hesperiidae; genus Spathilepia; species Spathilepia clonius. The sequence continues at coordinate 4,983 of DWRA01002465.1, forward strand.
ATTAAATCACTTAAATATATTTATTAGTTTCTAATGCAGTTCTTATAAAACAGTATTTGTAATCTGATATTTACATACAAAAGGATTTCTGGGTTAGGTATGCTTTTTGATTTTCAAAACATGATTAAAATTTAAGAAGAGAAATATACCATTAATTATAATTGTGATTACAACTAGCTATTTGAAAAATATTCACAAAATCCATTGAATTTCAACTCTGTAGGCTATGTAAAAAATATTTTGTTACTAGACTAAGCTCATATCAGCTATCTTATTTATTTTAACTTAAACATACATTTTGTAATGCTACAGAAATTGGTCAGAATAATCTGGATATTTATTATATTCGAATTAATGCACTAGTACACTTGAAATATAATAAAATTATACATACATACATAAATCACTGTTGTGCAAGATCTTTTTATGTAACATTTAGAATTAAACAATAACTTAAGAAAATAGGAGTTTATTTTATGATTCTGTCCTGTTCTTCCCAAAATCATAAATATGAAAATTGCTTCCTGTACATTACATTATTAATTATTGGCATGTCTATAATTTTCAAATAAAAATGTGGGTATGTGTCACCAACTCAAGACATAGTCCAGAGCCTTGGATAGCAGGCCATTAGATCTCTGTGGAACCGGCGCTGATGGAATAGGTGTAGGGCACAGAGATCTTGCTGACACATGTCTGAAAGGAAAAACAAAATTATTTCATAACTAATCTCGATGTAGAACAATAATATATAAAGCCTATTCCACAATGTCCGAGAAGTATTTTCATACATTGTTTGATAGTTTAATTTTTAGAATTGAAATGTCATTTCGTTTGAATTAAAAAATATAAAACAAGTCAATACTCCATACATAATCTCAAAGTAGCTTGTTGGTATTTTGAATAACATTTGTGAGACAGGCTCTTAAAGTACTTTACCACAAAATTAATAAGATGTACTTTTTTTAAAGATGACACTGAACCTTCACAAATTTTTACTCAAGTATTGGAATAATAAAATTTAGTGGATTTGTCCAATTAATCAATCAAAGTAACTGTTACTTTTGGTGGACTACTATTATTTTACAATATAAAATCAGCAAACAATCATGCAGCCCACCTAAACCTAAATGACTACTGCTGCTCATGGATATCTATAATCAATTCTAGATAGGATTAGTTCTACTTGAGGTTTGCTACAGAAGTGTTGTTAACCCTGCACGCTTATTTGAAGTGCCTTATGTAAGAATGTCTCTGTTATCACATCCTTCAAGTACAAACTGAGGTTAACACTGCTGTTATAAGCCGAAACAGTTGTGGCTGTACTGCCTCTTGATTCGAACTTCAAATGGTTCTGCCACCTCAAAATATTTGAGTTTCCTTTAAAACTGTACACCATAATATAGTATCTTCATTATAAATTAATTGCATACCTTTCTGGGGAAGACACTCCAGGGTTGACAGTTATTTGTGGTGGTTCCCTACACTCTACAACCCCAACCATGATTCCGGGGAGCACCTGTCGCCCGTTGATTGCTAACGCTCTTTCTTTCTCAGCTCGTGTTGCATACCTTAGATGTGCCCAATTGCCTTGAGTGGGATATTGTTTATCTGTAAAAGATAATGACTTCATACAATTTTCCTTCATTATATTTTTGCTTTACTAAATACAAAAAAGATTGTTATAATGGTGTGTGTAACACTGCTATCACAAGTCTCATGTGCCGGTATTAACAGAATAATAAATTAATTCAGAATGTTTCAAACTATTTTTTTACAGTAAATTCTCAATTGGCAGCAAAAAGGAACCAATCCACACAACAATAGTGTTGTGAAAAAGTCAATTTTTGTCAAAATTTTGTATACTGTACAATTTTAGGCTATTTTTAATAAAATCTATTTACAATATTGCACAAATAATTTGTTATATGTATATAAATATAACATTGTTGAAAATCATCAACATTTTTAACGATTCTGGCATGTGTGTCATCATAGCCTGCAAGGTTGAATGAAAACCTTGTGTCAGAACACTACTGTGACATGTACCATTTGTCTTGAAGTTAACCATAATTAAGGTTTGATATGATGAGCCATGTGACAGAGCGGTTACCAGACTGGTCTCACATGCAATGGGGTCCAGGTTTGAGCCCCAAGCAGATAGATATGTAAATGATAAATTTAGGTTTTGGCTCTGTAGAGGGTAGAAAGCTAAATATAATTATTTGATTATAGCATAAAAAAATATTTTATACAGCATTTTTTTTATTACTTATTTTACATAAGCAATTTTTATAGGGCAAAAATTACACTCACCTAATACAGCTCCACAACTGCTAAACCTTGCTAGGACTGTATTTGCTGCATTTGGTGGAAAGCCAAAAACTGTGATCCAGTACTCTTCTTGCTCTTGACTTTGCCACTGAGCTTGCAAGGATTGGTTGTTTATTGAGCCATTATTTACATATGAGTTTTGTAGAAAAGAGTTGTTGTAGCCAGCAAAACTGTCTTGAAACACCGATTTATTTATGGATGGCTCATTGCTCTTGATAGTGTCAAACAGATCTTCAATAGGCGGACCATTTGGTTTGCTAGAGTAGGAAATATTAGGTGATGCGGGGATGTTGGCAAATACGTTTTGCTGATTGTATATTGCTTGCTGGTGCATCGACATGCTCTGTCTGTAGGCCTTCTGGTCTGGAGTAGATGTTTGTGTGGGACTTGTTGGTGATCCTGTAAAATTGAATTACACTTTAATATGGTCCTATAAATATATAGTGTCAGCATGTTAGTAGTTATGTGTAGCATGTATGTTAGTAGTAGCATGTATGTAGTGTTGTTGCTTATTGAAATATATTATGCTTAATAATTTGCTAAAATTGGATAGTCATATATAATAAATTAAAATTTAATGTCATCTATTTCAAATTTTAGATATTCAAGAAAAAATTAAAAGCCTTAGTACAGTTTTACATCATTCATAGTACATTTTGATCAACATCTACTCAATGTTAACAAGGATTTAGTCCACTTATTAATAAACGTCACCTATGAGAATTATTTCAAGAGAATTTTTTACAGGATAGAAATAGCAAACAACCATTCAGCCCACTTGACCAGTCATATGTTGCTAAAAGATTTCTATTCCTATGGAATAACTTGGTTGTCTCATATAAGTGCTCCATTACTACACTTTTTAAAGTAGAACATAGCAGCTTTTGATACTGCTTTTGTTTTTTATTTATTTTTTAAACAGAAGTACGTATAGCAGTAATGTATAGAGATTGAAACCACAAAAAGTTGTACTCCAGAACGCTTAGTCATATAGGTCTTTCCTCACGAATATTTTCTTCAACATTGTATTGTAACATTTTGATATTATTAACTTACCAAATGCGAGACTGCGGCCTTTTGTTGGAGACAAGCTGTTGGTGCGCGGAGTCGTTGGTGGGTTTATTTCGCCTAAGAGAAACGGCGGTAGATAACCCACGTTCGGGCTGCCTGAAGGCGAATGTGTGGGACTTCCTAAAGTCATTGGCTCCATTATTTATAAATGTGATAAGTTACTTCAGGTAAAACGTATAAAGCTAATAGATTGCAGCTTTCGTATATCCCTATTTTTGAATTTACTATTATACCGGAGCACAGCAACCGTTCCGCAAACGACAACTGATAATAATGACATTGACGTTACCGAAAATGTTTTTCAATTGCATTTTTTAATAACTCCATGATTTAGATTCTCTACAACCAATTAAATTATAAGTATAAATTTTAACATTTCTTTCTTTAAAAATGGGGAGTTTCTATTTATTACTCCCTAAGGGGTAAAATTTCGAATCAAAAGTATGTATGTAAAATTTCTCGTTTCTAATATTTAAAATGTTCAATAGTTCCATTCATTCTTTCCGTTCCACTGTTATATATAGACCTTTTTCACATAAAACATAGAAATAAAATACTAATGTCAATTATAACTTTTCGATGTTATTAGAACGTTTGCTAATTAAAACTTATTATTCTAAAAGTTTTATCATTTCACCTACTTTACCTAAACTTAACCACAGTGGATTTATCCACGTTGAACATTTTTTCGTCTTCGATTATGATGCCCGTTAGGCTAGGGCAATACAAGAAACTAAAATGAAACGAAATAAATTGTTTCCATCTCCATGACTGCTTTTGCACTGTATTTTTCCTCCGCCCAGTTTTCCGGTTGCAGATTGGGCAAACGGAAAATTTTTAGTGGACACTCCTCCGCTGGTGTATGCTGTACCGTGTCCTCATTACAGCTGCAATAGTGGCTTAGTGGCATCGGGTGGTTGGTTCCCTTCCGATGTGCGTGGCTATCAGAGCATGCAGTTCGGTATAATCACACACAATTGAATGTAGTTGGATTTATCGACTCAATTCATGCTGTTCGTTTGTTAAAATATCGACTACAAACATGCTGTTAGTGAATGGGAGCCCTTATTAATAAAGTTACAGATTAGTTAATAACAGAGTAAAATACAGATTAGAGCATTAATACACTTCACTTTTTTGAATATAGATACATTTATAATTGACACCGTGATCGCAGATCTATGCGATTGGTAACATTTATTGAATTGTCAAAATTGCAGTCAAACAAACGAACATGGATTCTCTCGGAATTGAGAAGTCTGTAAATTTAGATTCTATAAGTAAAAATGAATGCAAGAATACAAATTATAATACTCCTACAAATATCTCAGATAGTAATAGTAATATCGTACATAAGTTATTTAATAGGGAGGTAAGTTTGAATTCGAAATTTCGAATCGTAATTTGCGTTCGAGTCCTGTATTTTTATTTTCGTTTCTTACATTGTGCGTGTTTTTCTATGTAACGGTACATTAATTTTACAAATATGTTGCATTGCTGATTCTATTAAAATATTAGTTTTTATACACTCTTTGAGTTATTCCTTGAAAACAACGAATAACTGTAGCATTAAACAATTTTTTCAACAAGTGACTTATAGCAACAAGTCTTCAGAAATAGTTAAAATGACCATAATTTAACGCAGTATCGTATATCCAGGAGTTGTCTGGTTTTCCTGTAAAGTTATACACGTACAGTCAAGTGCAATGACTATAGCAAAACCACCCATTAGTAGGCTTATCTGTAGTAGACTATGGCCTTTAAGGTTTTTATTACGAATTCTCTTTAAGACATGCAAGATGAGTAAAGAATATTAAGTTTCTGGAATGAATTTTTTTATAAGCAAAAAAAAATTTGTATCAAAATAAAATTGTTTTGGTTGTGGTGATTTTTGTAGCTCTATGGCTGTACATCAAGAAGGTCCAGTGATAGGAGTCGCAAGATATTCGAGAGGATACCGCCTCGGCTGCGGTTTTGTTTGATGGACATCGTGCCTATAACATATCTCAGGGAACATGTATTCATGGGGTTCTCTCAGTGCGGCCAGTTCCTGCTCAGCTTCACATACAGTTGCACCACGCAGGTGTACTTTAGGGAGAGCTCTAAGTTTACGTAAGAACAATTATCTTGATAATATACTTTTATTTAAGTACATCTCATTTTTCTAGTGTTAATTTTCATTTTTACTGTTGAAGGCAACTGCTGGTTTCCAACAGTCAATCTAACCAATTTTTGCTTGCCAAAAATGTTTGACAAATTTTTATGTTTAGTAGGCATTAAATTAGACCTCTCTCTGCCTTATACTCTTCAAATTAGAACACAGCAGTATACAAAACTGCAGTTTTCTGGCATATTGCTTAACACAGCTGTTATGAGGTACAAATAGGTGTAGCCATTATGCCTCAGGAGTTGATTTACTAAGTGTTCTACTACCTTCAATGTTTCTGAATGATTTCAGGCTTCATTTCCTGTCTTGGGTGCCCGGTTGTGTGGTGCGGCCAGTACACAGCGTGCCATTGTTTGGAGATGATGTGGACAGCAAGGTCACAATTTCTATGGCCCAATGGAAGCACAATCCTGGCGTACTTGTTGTGTATGGCATTGCGTAAGTATATTTCTATTTACAAGTGTTGCAAAACATAGTATGTAGTTACTAATTTACATTGAAATGTGGTGGAGTATGCTCCAAACTTCCCCTATTTGTGGGGATCTGTGTCAAGTTATGGGACATAAAAATCGCAGGCAAATCATAATATAAAAAGAGAATAAGATGCAGTCATATAATTTTTCACCTAGTTATAGTTTTAAACCAATTTAAAGTACTTTAAGAAAAGTATTGTGTTTAATTTACATTATTAGACATTTTCAAATTATAATGACTGGATTGTTACTATTAAAATTATGGTTTTATGTTTACAGGGACTCATGTTCAGAACGATCATACCTCAGTGTTATAGGAGTACCTCGTTTAGGATGTAAGAAGTGTATAGCTCTCTCAAGAGAAGAAGGAGGTAATATAGTGCTCTATTTTTTTTTATTTACATAATAAATAGTAATCATAGTGCTCTGGTAACTCGCAGTAGGATTTTTCGGGTCAAATTAGTTCAATGATTAATAATATACTTTGGAAAATTATTGGTAAAAAATAATACATGTTTTATGATGGTCATAAGTTACATATATTTTCTTTTTTAACAATATAGTTGTAAACGTTTAATTAATATTAAACCTATTAAGTTATTGGCAGCCTGCATCATCAATAACACTAATAAGACTCGTAACTAAATTTTATTTACTTGAGGTTAAACTTTGATAGATCTGTGGCTGCTGTTTTATTAGCATTCGTTACAAAAGCATTATCAACTTAACTGTAAATGATCCCTGTAGATATCCCTATGTGATAATGACCTCAACTTCATGTGTACTGAATGCATGTAATATATATGCTTCTGTGGCATACAAGTAATATATAAAGATACAATTTTTTCAGATGACTTAAGTTGGGGGAAAAGGTGCTTAGAACACAACTTTGCAATTCACACAAAATTTTTCTGCACCTCGGACTCTAGTATGTATGAGCCTGTCGTCCAGTTAGCATACTCAAATCAGATTATTATCTATACAGATTTCATACACATATTGGAAATAGATTTCGTAAAACCTGACCAAGACAGAAGTGAGACAGACGATAGCAAATTCCTATTAGATAGAGAAGAAACAAATTCTATTGATATGAATCCTAGCACACCAGCATCAGATGTGTCTGCGGCATTTCAGTCGCCTAAATATCAGAACAATGTCGTCCAGAACATATTAGCGGATTTTTCCGATATGGACGTTGAGCCGTATCAAATGTCTCGACCGGTACACTTGTCCGATATGATGGGTCAGGAGCTGTGCATCCAGGCGTCGTCGATATCGCACAACCTGGTCGAGGAGTGGGAGGGGCCATCGCCGTCCATTAGAACCCTAATTAGTCCCCCTTTGAGATCTCCTAGACGAAGACCCGCAGAAAGCATGTCACGGTTCAACGAAACGCACAGGATTATAGCAGAAAAGGCGTACGAGTTCGTTGAGGAAGCGGAGACGAAATGCGAGAAACTCAGCATGTTCCGAAAACGCCGGCTGGCGGATAAAAAGTACGAGTTTTCAGAGGATAACAACGAGAATATCGTTCCGTTCAGAGTCCTGAGGAGTAACAGGAAGTACTTTACTGGTTCGACAAGTAAGAGTCAGTTGAGGCGGCCGAAATCCCCGCCCGTGGAGAGTGTGGTGTTAAGAGCTCACAATCAGATTAGTAGACCACCGTCGCCTACGACAGATCTCAAAAATCCAGGGTTATTGTCTCTTGAATCAGATCGGAATAGTGAATCTGAGTACAGGGTAACAGAAATGCTCGATGACGGCTCTCTGAAGACCGTATCGGTGCACGACAACACTTCCAAGACGCTGTCGGACTGTCACGTGAGTCCGCAAGACCCATATCTAGTGCATTCGGGAAATTCTAAATGCAGTAAATTCTTCACTAGATACTTCGTTGAGAGTGATGACGAGATTACTTCCATCATTACAGACTCTGAAGGTAAGATTCTGATTTATTTACTTTTCTGAAGTGGCATACATTTCTGTATAGGTTTATATCACATTCTTTGAGCATTAATGAAAACGACGTTATTACTTTCTGTCATTACTCTATATATTAAAGGAATTACAAATGAGTAGACAGGGGGTTTATTTTCTTTTATTGACACTTATTATTATCCAATAGATGACTGCATATCGGGCTACCATGTGGCTTTACCTCTCACTGGGCATGGGGCAGGGTACTCTGCTCTGCAAGCAGTTAGTTCAGCGGCCTGGGAGCGGCTGCGAGGCTGTACAGTACCCCCTGGTCTCACAGTTCGCACGCAGCAACGATCACTTGACACCGAGTTATTATGCAATGAAGTGTGTGGCCGGCTATGCAACATTAATGGGAAGAAATTCATCTACTGCTTTGACTGGGGCTGCCATGTGATTGATGTTTGTCAATCCAGTGGTTGTTTGTCAGGGGTGAGTTTTTATAACTATATGTTCAGTACACACACTATTAATATAACTATAGTTGCTTTCCGTTTTATGTTCTTATACAAATGAATACATATTATCAAAGTAATATTTTTCAACAGTGCTTATGGAATTAAATTATATTGTAGAAATTTTTATCTCTTTGACATCGGTGTTATGGTAATCATGTCATTGTTATGATGATACTGGTGTAATGGAAGTGGTGAATTTTCATTTTTAAGTTGGTCAAGTTATAAGACTTTAATACATTGCTTTTAAAATTAAATTTTATAGAATGTAGATTTCCTGGTTATATTAGTAATATAAGAAAAAAATAATTTATTATAATTATAAATATGTATGCATATTTTGTTTTAATGTCAGTTAGATGAAAACAAAGTATGAAAAGTCGAAACAATATTTTACTTAGCTTCAAGTTGCTAAATAAATACATAATATGTGTCTTGATAAATTGGTTCGCCTCTGTGGGTAGTTGTGCGCGATGTGGCTGTGGGCGAGCGAAGCGGGCGATGCGACGGAGGCGG
>DWRA01002466.1:0-13976 GCA_018250295.1 Spathilepia clonius
GCTTAACACTGCTGTTATTAGGCAGAAATAAGTGTGACGGTGGTGCCGCCGGAGTCAAACTACAAAGGGTTCTACCAACTTTGGGTTAAATAGGGTATAAAAACTTTTAAATAAATAAACGCTGACGAACCAGTTTGTTAACAAGAAATATCGAAGTTGTATCTAAACTATCTACTAAATAAAGTAACTCTCCATTTAACCTCACAATTTACGCGAAACTTATCCAACAACTAGCTGCGTCTTAAACTTCTGAGAATAATTAAATCGTGCAACGAAACGCCGCATAGAGCTTCAGTCTTGAATAAAGCAAATAAAATTATCTCATTGAGTATAATTAATGGTAATTAGGGAACAAATTGCTGAAAACAGTGGAAATTGGCTGAATAAATGGGAATACAGGGTGATTGGAGTAAATGACATTTGTATATAACCCCTTTTATAACCCAAAAGCTTGGAGCATACCCCATCGCCATAAACCCATTGCTGGGCAGCGATCTTTTCTCAAAGTAAAGCAGGTTTAAGCCATAGTCCACCGCGCTGGCCAAGCGCGTATAGATCATCACACACTTAAAACATTTAAAAACTTTCTAAAGAACTCTCGAGGGGTAAATTACCTTATGATGATTTTTTTCACAGCGAACAAATAAAATAAAAGTAATTCTTTTACTGTCGCTTACTTATTAAAATACCAATAAATTTTGTCTTTGTGCGGATAAAATATTAACTATCACAGAAAACAAATACGTCAGTTAATAACTAACTAACTATAACAAAACTTTATAGAGAAGTATTCATTCATTATTATTTTCAGAATAGAACATTATTATTACATTTCCATTTTCCGGTACATCGTTATGAGAATTAATGTGTCTGTCAGTAGAAAAGCCGTTGTCATTAAGAACATATTGTTGTTATCCTTCCTTATGGTATATCTCAATCATGTATACGAGCGACAGCATTTTGGCAAGTACATTTCAAACATTATTCGAATAATATTACTATGGTAGTTTCGAATTAAATATTTCACGATAACCGTGCCAACGGAGCGAGGCCAGACGGTTTCCGCACTTTTATGAGAATGTAAACATTTTTACTGACATTCATTTCTCATTTCAGAGGCTCAACGTGCCTGAAGATCTCTGCAAACGCTTACTGAGATTTAAGGAGAGTGGAACATACGAGTATTGTAATATGTAATGGATATTTAGTACAGCTTTGAGCTGGAGCGTGAGTTCGTGTTTTTGTTTGTAATGGGCAAATGGATACTAAGTGGATGAAAGCAAAATGACTGTATATTTTTGATCTTGAAATAGTATTAAATACGGCTTTGTTTAACTAAAATATCTATAGTGAATAATCACATCGCGCTTCAAAATATGTACTATGACTAATAAATATTGGTATACCAACAATATCTTAAATTTCATATAATCGTCTGGTTAAGGGCCATTATATCAAAATTCTTACCTGTACTCGGTGGTTGGATGAATCAGCCACGACCATAGTATTGTCGGGCCCTACAGCGATTCCACGAGGCCATGTAAAGCAACCGGGTTCGCTCCCCCGACTCCCCACGCTGAATTGTAAACGGCGTTTCTGCAGATACTGGCTCCTAGGGGAGGAACCTGCTGCTGCGAAACCTAAGAGCAAACAAGTTTAATCAGTACATAGCAATAAATCGTTCGACTGACACTCCGATTTCCACAAGCACCAAACCTATTTACACGCCACTCGTCTTTCTAACCTGCTACCGCTGCTGTAGCCGCCGTAGGGGAGATGGGGGAGCCTGCCGCGTTTTTTGAATCGTCATCAGAACTGGCAAGCTCATTAGCTGAACGCAAGGGCAGCCCGAGAGACAGGCGACGCGACGTGCTTGACGCGGTACCGGTCGTGTCCCGCTCTTTCCCTCGAGAACCGTATTTGTTCTTCAGATACCTCGCCCAAGAGCTCAACGCAGCGCCGTCTTTTTCGGCGGGCGGCGGGCGCTCGGGTGAGCTTTCTCTCGACTTCAACGCATGTGAAGATCGGCTACGAGACAACTCCGAACCGCCAGTGCCGGAGCCGTATCGAGCCGCTAGATACGCATTCGGTGACGCAGTAGTTGGTGATACCGGTTCATCCGGATCATCATCGTCACCAATGCCAAAGCCAGTGTGGCTGCTTTTGCTTCGTGCAAGACGATTCCGACGCTCCTTTAGAGCAAGGTACCTCGACCTGGCAGTGGGATACTTTGAATCGTCATCTAAAGAAGATGTCACTTCTTCTTCTTTTGGTTTAGACCCATAGCGGTTGCTGTATGATGAACCACTGGCACCGTAACGTGAAGTCGGTTCTTCTTCAGTTTGGGATTGTTGTCGGGTACGGTAACGAGATTGAACGGGCGTATCCTTATTGGATTTATTTTCGATAGCGTCATTGCGAGCATTTGTGCTACGTGCAAGTAATGGGCCTATGTCACTTCGAGACATCGCCTGACTCTCGGGCTTTCTTTGCGGTGCAGGCTCCTCTTCACTCTCCTCTGACGAGTCAGTCTCTTCTTCAGAACTCGTGTCGGAGTCTTCATGTGCCGGCTCGGCGGGCGCCGGGGCGGGTGTTGGTCGTTGAGAGCCAATGAACCGACTCTGTACCCGTTGTGCGCCGCCGGCTGTACCATTCGTTGTCACCGGTGTTGGTCTCTCGTTGCCTGCGGACAAAAAGCGAGAGCGTGGTTTTGGTGGGAGCCCGTCATCGCCGTACTTCGCTTTTAATTCTGCGATAGACAGAATCGCACCTGTGTGTTTTACCGCCGAGCCGGAGCTTTCTGTGGAAGCGGTGGATTCGGTGCTAGCAGCGCGAGGTGGTGGACGGTGTGCTGTAGGCGCATCTGACGCCGATGGTCTTCGTGTCACAGCACTTGGCTTAGGTGCAACAGCTGAATTCTTGCGCTGTGTTCGCTGTAGCGATCCAACAGACTCATCGGATTCACCATCGCTGGATGCCTGAGAAATATACTTAAATCGGTATTGACACCAAAATAGTAATCTGGTAAAATTTTATTGTAGTGTTGTGTTTATGTAAATGAGTTAGACGTGGAGTGTATATTATGGAATGCCGTTAGTTTTGCGTATTTCCTTGTTAGTATCGATGATTTCACTAATTCCTATATTGTATAACTCGTCTTTATATTTCAATCTGTCTCCTCGTCCCAACTCACCTCCCGAGCTGGTGTGGGTGGTTTACGAGTTATAGAGTTTCTTTCTTCCTCAGCGGCTCTTTGTGCGGGGCGCTCTGGTTCCTGCGATGAAGCTGCGCCTTTGTTTTGCCTTTTGAGTCGCGTTATTTCATCGTCTTCACTTTGTTGTCTCGCTGGTGGTGCACGACGCTGCGGTTGAGGTGCTGGCTGAACTGGTTTGGGGGGTGGTGGTGGTTCTTTTTTTTCTTTCTTTTTACCGCTGTCTACATCCAATATCCTTTGCATTACGCGAGGACAGTCGCTTAGTCTGAATATACCACTCAAAGGACCTCGCGTAGCATCTTCGGTATCGGCGACCTTTTCTTTTTCTTTCTCCTTCTGTTCCGCTTTAACATTTCGAGTAGCTTGTTCTGAGTCAGAGTCATTGTCTTGCTGGTGACTCCTTACAAAGCGAGAGCGGAATCTGCGAGATGGTCTATGCTCAGATTCGTAGCCACTATAATCGTCTGTAGCACCATAATCTCTTGTGTGCCTCTCTGGTGGAGGAGGTCTGCGTTCGCCAAATTTACGACCACCTAGTATAGGTTCTTCATTTTCAGTATATCCTTTAGCCTCTTCTTGTTGGCGGAACTGAGAAGCTAAACGATGATCACTTTTTGATCTCGTTAATCCCTGATTAGGTTGTAATCCCGCCGCATACGGGTTAGGATGAGCGATATTTAGTTCACCATAGCTAGCGACATGCATAACAAGTTGATTGGGATCATGAGTCATTATGAATCGTATCCTACGATTGTAGTCACCCGCTTCATAATCAAAGTTTCGAAGAAATTCCACTGTTTTTAAGAAAATTTCTTTCGTATCCACTAATTCGGTATCCTCCCATTCCACGTCATCGTTCATGTATTTATCAGCGAGATCACAATTGCTTTGTATATTACTTAATTCTAACTCTAGATTATCTTTGAGATTTGTGAGGTTACGGAGTTCGGTAGCTAGGTAACGATCAACTTCATTCCTCAGGAAATCCGTCCTATCCTTTAGCGCCTTGGCTAGCCTCTTGTGAATTTCATCAACTTCACCAGCTACTGCACCGCAATTTGTTTGAAGATTTGCTGTATTACGTTCCACTACGCTTAAAATATCTTGAAGCCTATTAATACCCCGACGTATTTGGTTATTGATTCTTGATATTTCTCTACGGAGTACTTCCATATGAGCAGACTTGCAGTCTTCACATACTTTTTTGTCGCAATGAGCACATGGCGCGCAATATGCTTTTTCCGAGCACACGTTACATCTCTCCATAACCTGTCCCGCAGTGGGATCTGGCAGCTCTCCTGCAATTTGAGCGTGCAGTTCTAAGAACCGCTGGAGAGTAACATTTGTAGGGAATCCTTGGACACCCTGATAAGGGATTCGATGCTCGGCTCGGCATTCTGGACATTTCACCTGCAAAAGTAATAGTTATTAGTGTTTTGCGAACAAAAATCATACACACAGCAAACCAAACCAAGCACTTGTTTATTATTATTATTATTATTTTACAAGCTTTCCACGAAGAAGCTGAAATAGTAAATTTTTATCGTCACAACTGGTTAGGAAACTTACCTGTCGTCTAACGTAGTCGACCAGGCCGTCCATGCACGGCTCCATACAGAAACTGTGCTGACATGGTAGCAGCTTCGGATTTCTGAACCGGTCTAAGCAGACACAGCACGTCAGAAGTGACTCAAACTGCTCCATATTTGTTTAGCTTCTTTTTATGTATCTGCAATAGAAGAAAATAATATTGAAATTGGCATTTTGGTACATTTATCTGTTTAAAGTCGGAGAGGGCTATAGTTAGAAATAAATGCTTCAAAACATAAAATTCGTTATATTTATGACAATTGTTGCACTGAAAAGGGAGAATTTGTAAAGATTCCGTAATCGCGAATTTACAAGCTTTTAACGAGGACGATTCAAATACAAAACAATTGAAGATGATACGAATAATTACATCAAACTTCATAAAGTAAAACATTTCAAGCAAACATTCTTCTGAAAAGACTAACCGAGTCTCCTTTCAAATTATATTTACCGTAATCATTTCTTAATACCAATATACTCGTAAATATGGTTTCGAGAGGGCTCTCAATATTTGAAATACGTTTCGAGTATCTTTGAGACGAAATTAAATAAAAGATAGACACATTTAGGAAGAATTTTATTCTTCGGTAACTTCGAATTTATTTTTGCACGCGTCTTAAGGCAGAGAGAATGTATGGAATAATTTATTACAGCTACAATATTTTTACCTTACATTTATTAGACAGAGAAAGTAAGTATTGACAAAACATTCCAGCACTTTAAGACCTTATGTAGACAGGCGAAACGCTATTGAAACTTGGTGCTAACTTAGTACTCACAAAGGTATTAATAATTTTATGACACCTTACTATCGAAATTATATATATATGAAAAATTTCTATTTCTTTTCCTCACATAAGAAAGTAACTGAGAGGTGTAAGCTCCAATTTATTTTTGATAGAACATGGAAATAAATAATTTATATGTACTCAAGAGAGAATTTTATAAACAAATACTTAGAACTTATAATAACAGCTCTGGGTATCTACATATTTGTATTATAACAATACTTTATATGGAAATACACAAGGAGGCACCTATAAATAATAGTGTATACACAGTTGCCATACTAGCAGGAACAATACACCTGGGTTTTAAATCACAGCAAAAAAATCAGGAAAGGTATAAATGTCAAGGTAAAGTCGGATAAGATTTGCGATATCCAAACGGGTTCCCTTCGCCCGTAATTTATGACTGTCGATCGACATAGTTTGGAACGGTTTTGGTGGGGTATAACTATGTAGAAATAATGTAGATTTTTGTGTAAATCGTTCAAGTACATAGTTTTATTTGCTAAAGATTAATGTTAGAATTTATAAATTGAAGTAGTATTAATTAGTAGTTTAGGGACATGATCTATCAATGTACCTATTATATACGTCAACTCTGAATCCAACGCTTTCTTTATTCAAATCTTCATTCTACCTGGTCGGTGGACTTGCAGTCCCTTTGCCTAGACTTAATTTTAAGCATACTTTATGTAGACGGTGTTATATTTCCAGGGGATTTACAAAGTATGTTAATTATTACCGATTATTAGTATTGTACATGGTACCAGAAACTAATAATATAGTGAGGTAACCTAGGGAACAATATTTAGAAACAAAAAAATCAAATTTTCCATTCGTACAAAATAAAGCGCGGCTCTTTACTTTCTTTCATATTTAGACGAAAAATATACCAGTAGTAACAAAAGCTAAAGAATATTCTCACATAAATGGTAACAAAGTCAAAAAATGTTGCTTGGCAAATAATATTAGTTAATCAAACGGAAACGAAAATAGCTTCGAATCACAACAATTACTGTGATTCAAGTTATACTACTTCCAGACCACCGGAACAAAGATTAAGCATCTGTTTCATCTCAATGAGGTACTCGAGCAGAAATAAACAAAGCAATATTGTTCAAGTTTAACTTTATTATTGTCTCTTCTGTGTGTTTATTTTGTTTGTATTTTGATTTTTTTATCAAAATGTTCGAGCTAATAAAAGTCACGTTGAATTTCATTGTAATAATCAGTTACACCATAATATATTTTTTCATTTGTTTTCAAAATTATTGTACATAGATCTTCTTTTAATAGGAAAAAGTTATGAAAGAAGCCATAGTCCACTGGTAGAATTTCCGTAAAATCTCACCGTTAACAGTTAACCTGGATTAATAATATGATGGAACTGGGAAATCTTGATGTTAAGTCTGCCAATCTAAAATGATCAGTACGATAGATTAAGGATAGAGAAATATGTTCAATTGAAAGACAGTTATAGACCAATGACGAGTATACAATTAGATTTCGTCTATTTTAGAAGACCCACCTTCTTCACGATCTACAAGGAGATCATAACTCGCGGTCGAGTTTAATTTTGGTGTTTGCGCGAGTATACGAAGATCCGGCTGCGTTCCAAAATAACCTCGTCTGGTTCACACGACGCTGGGATCATTTAGGACGATACACACGTGAGGGAAACGTGGAATTTCCTAACATGTGATCGTAAAACTTTATATTATCTTACATAGTTTTAAGCTCGTGTTGATCTTCTACTGAAATTTGATTTAATCTCTGTGCATCCGAATATGGTCCAAAGCATATCTATAATTTTCTGAAGTTATTTGCATATTAAAAATTAATTTATTTGGGTTGTTCGGAAAGTGGTTTCGTTTTCTTTTGATGAAAATGAAATGAAATTATCTTCGTATAATGAATAAATATTTTATTAATCCAACACCTTTTGCCATCTTTCTGGAAGTAGCATGATTCCACGCCCATGAAATCAAATAATGTCTTTATTACCTTCAACCGGCCTTCCAGAACGTGGTGCATCTTCGACATCAAATATGCCGAATCGAAATTTTGAAAACCAATTCTGGCACCCGCGTATTGTCAACACATCTTCTCTGTTTAAACTTACAGACACGATGCTCTTGCGCTACGAATTATAACCGCTTTTGTGACGTCATCTATTCTCTTAGATAATACCGGCGTCTACTTATGTCGTCATTTGTTTTTTGGCTCCAAAGAGGATAAGTTGACATAAGGTGTAGATGGAAATAAATTGTGTAGAAAGCTTCTAAGTGTCTCATCACTTTTTGTGCTTATGTCATCAGTAAAAATGCTTTTTCGTGTTTTCTAAATAAGTGCCAAGAATAGTTACGATAGAGATCATAGGGTGTAGAGATAAACTGAGATTCCTACTGATATATTTTTAGAGACGCGCCATTTAGTTAGTACGTATTAGGATATACGTTGTTTGTATTATTCTAGAATCTTCTATATACATATGTTGAGCTATGTTACGATTTTCCGAGCCATTAATACTAAACTCAAAGTCTAAATTCTTACTCTTCAGGACTCAAGCCGAATCCTTCACCTAATATGGCATTGGAGCCGGGAGTTTGCGGGTTTGTAATAACATATATTAATTATAAATTAAGGTAAGAGTCGATATTATAATATAAATGACATGTTAATACCGCATTAATAGGCCAAACTATCTTAAGACACACACCGACTATTTTCGTTTCAGTACGCATTAATATTACTACCACCTGAAGACTATACTAACAAAGTGAATGTATTTATTAGTTATTTTATGAACAATTTTGTTTCTATAGTCGAGGAATCGCAGTAGAGTGCGTAGTTCCACTGCGGTGGTACCACTGTCACGATAATTTCTTGTAACAGTGGTTAGTTTCTCCGCGCTATTTTGACGTTTATTAAAAAATATCAGTTTCTATGACGATTATTCAACAAAAACATGATATCGCGTCAAAAAACGAGCATGTATAACTAATATACAACAGTGTAACACTGCAAACCGCATATGTTAAAGTTCATGAGATTGGCTCGACAAATCCGGCGTGCATTCGATCAATGAGTTTAGCGGCGCTCTTTTTTTTTGCAGAGAAAGCGTCGTGTAAACTCTGTTATGCACAATTTATGCGCCAGTTTATAAGATAAGATTTTACCTGCACTAAAACGTTTAGTACAATGCCGTTTGAACGGAGCCTAACGCATCCAATCAGATAACACTTATTTGCTCCTCTTACATAAAATGATGTACGGCTAATTTCTTTATCTTTGTCCTTAATAAATATTTTTAATCTACGTTTTAAGTGGTAGTTTGTCAGTTTTATACGGCAATAATAACTCGACAATTGCCGGCTTTAATTACTTAATTTACTAAAAGGTGCTGTTCTTTGCACGATATTTTCTTTCATAAAAATAATTTTGGAAAATCTGGAAACGTTCATTTTAATCCTTATGTTGAAACACTTGTGAAAAAAATAGCTTTACTTAATTATTTATAATATTTACAAAGTTACTACCTAAATAAATCTAAAAGAAACAAAAAATGAATATGAATTTAAAGTAAAATAAACGGTCCAAAGGTGTACCCTTTGGGAGACTTCTAAACTGGTAGCGTTACTTCATTGTATAGGCAAACTAAACCTTTGTCATAAATATGTATCCGATTATATGTCTACTGAAACATCAATTGAATACTTAAGAAATATGTTACTTGTGACCTCTTCGTCTTAACCATTAAAGATACAATTATTCAGCCTCCCCCAAGGCGCCATACTTGTGTCTATGATTTTAATACAACTCATAATATGCACGTACTGTCACATTTTGAAGACCGGAAATTGCAGTTTTATTTTAATGTGTTCCGTGGCAAAAATATTTATATGTGATGTCATACAAAATAGTTATTTCAGAATCATTCATATCGGATTTGCGTCATGTAATAAAACTACTTCCGTACGTTGTCGTATTGTAGAGAGATAAACGATATAATTTGTTCGCTTGACGGCTAAAATTTTAACATTAACAGCAAAGTAAATTCAATCTATTTATGTAAAAATCAATGGATGTTCGTTAGTGTAACTAAAATTTGAGAACGGCTGGACGGATTTTGTCTAATTCTGGTTTTTAATTATTTATAGAAGTCCAAAGAAGGTTTAAAAGATGAGTAAATATGAAAAAGTGCTAGGAATATAATAAAAACAACAAATTTGTTTCCCCATACAAACAGTTTCTACGTCTATCAAATAGGTGGCGTACAGAATTCAGTCATATAACTTTGACAAATATTTAATTCTAAGGCGACACGAAGTTTCGCGAGTCAGCTAGTAAGAAATATAATTAAGATTTAGGCACTGTTTTAGCCTTACAGTAATGTATTACATATTAGAGAATAAAATTGAGAAAGGTAATAAAATTTTAATTCTGCAACTCCAATGTATTTAAGACATTTAGGACTGCAATATAGTCTTATTAGACTTGATGCGGGCACACAAGTCGCATTTCGTCTTATATCTTACAATTAGGACATTGAGACGAATATATTATCAGACGCTTGACGGTGTGACTGATCTCAAAAAGCTAGTTAAACTGCACCAATTACTTTTTACTAGTCGAGGCTGAGCTAGGCTGTTAATTGAATGGCTAATTAAGCTACTTGAATGCGACATGTACGTAAACATATTTTTCTATTCTAATTTCTTCTTTATTAATAACCAAAGCGGAAAATTTATGCGCAACCCTCCTCCTATTGTAATGAATTAATAACTAGTTGTCTACGTTATTTTATCATTTGCTATGTTCAGATACATGTGAAATTCTCTCTTCTCTTCTCCACTTCTCCTATATATAGTCCAAAGTCTCCTCTTCACTTCTCCTATTGTAACGATTTAATAACCAGTTGCCAGCGTTATTTTATCATTTGCTATGTTCAAATACACGTGAAGTTTGTCACGTAAGTATTTTGGCATCGCGTCACACGTGTAACACGAAAATAATTCGCACACAAAAAATCTAGGTCTAAATAAATGTGGTTACTAAGTGTTCTATGTAATGGAAGTGGGTAACGAGTGTCGCACCTGCGAACAATCTTGCAGTCCACCTAATGTTATGTGACAACTGAACACTAAGAACACTTGGAACGCCTCATTTTTTATATATATATATATAGATATGTGATGAAAGCAAATTAACATGCTGTTCTCCTGAAGGTAACTGCCGCCCATGGACATCTGTAATCACGCCAGACAAGACTAGACTTATACCTGAAGTCAATCTCAGATGCGTTGCTACCCCTGAAGAGTAAGTTGGTAAGCTTCGGATAAGTATATCTTTCTTATCACATTCTTCGAAAAAACACAGCAGCATTTAACACTGTTGTGTTTAGAGGTAGATTTAGCGGGGTAGTTTGAGGCTTAAGATGGCCGATATAAGACTGTAACGGATCAGAAAAAAATAATAACAACAGACGGATACACAGACAGATACGAAACCTATTAAAGTTCTGTTTTCCATTGAATATATAGAACTCCAAAACTGACCGCAACTACATGATTGTGATGATGGTGATAATGATGTTACTTTCTTAAATCGCTTTGGTACGTTACTCGAATTTGATGAAGCGAATACTTTAGTTCCATCCGTATGCTTTTAACAATAAACAAACAAGCCTTTTCTAGCCCACGGAAAATAAGCCGAAGAAATAAGATTGGATAAGACGAGATTTTCAAGCAATCCCTCTTATTACGTTATTTTTTGTTAATGTTGTTCCGAGTTTCGGAGCTTTAACGATAATTGCGCTTGTGCCTATATTTTTTCTTCTCGATTTAATGTTATCAACGTCTTTATTTACGTAACGGTTTCATAGTTTCGTCATAAGATACGAAAGTAGATACGACTTTTATTTAACTGTGTTGAATTTGTTGATATCTCACAAATAAAAGAAATAATGCTTAAATAAAATGAATAATGTTTATTTTACGATGTAAAAATCTAAAGATGAATCATAATATGTATAAATTATTGGTTTATTTAATTTTTGATTCAAAATTTCGTTTAGGTCATTTGATATCGGTCTCTTGATTTGTCTGTTTTTTGATGCAAACTTGGACATTTTTAATAACTAAGGTATTAAGCTTGGAACAGAATTTACAGATATACAATATGAAGTATTGACTTATGTTTTTCCTTTAACTGCTTTATTTATGGCTCCAGATTTTTGACTCGCATTTTTGATACTAATCTATTAAAGTCAATCAGTTTTTATTTTTAACTTTTTGCTTCATAATGTCAATTCAAAACAAAATTCCGCAGTTGATTCACAGTCAAATCCGTTGTAGCGTCTCCGCCTGTTTATGTTCGCTAAACGTCAGAGTTATTTCCGACAAGGTTGGCTGGTTTTTTAATACTTTCTTCGTATTTGGCTTGTTCTCACTACTTCTTAATTACGCATTTCTAAACACCATGCGGTGTGTCATTTATAATTTTGGAGCTGATGTTCCATGTATTGCGTAAATTTTCCAAGTATCTGGTAATTAGTTTCTAAGATTTTCTCTATGTAAATTATGTATATTTAGTTGAGTATGTTTGCACTGTTAACGTTTTAGGAATAGGAATTTACTTTACATTGAAAATACAATGATAGCTTTTAAATTTCTGAGGGAAGTTGGAAGTAGGTTCTGATATGTTGCTCCGGTGTTAAAGAGAGTTGTGGGTTTATCCCAGGCTGTCTAAATAATGGATCTAAATGTACACGTCTATGGACTAGTTAGTACTTGTCATTTAATATCTATGACCGTCAAATCAGTACTTTATATTTAAAGATTGAAATCGGGAATGGGAGAACGCAGGATATTTTTATAATATTATGGTCGCAAACGTGCCTTCTGTCCTCCTGTTGGTAAACGGTTACGTCATCCATAAACAACCTCATATAGAACACGAGTTTCAATCTGAAGTCAATCACAAATGAGTTGCCATTCCGAATGACTAAGATGGTTGCCTTACTTACATATAGTAAGTCAACTGGCATCCATTTATAGGTGGTAGAACCCTTTGAAGTTCGTCTCCGGCGGCAGCGGCACTACCGCCACACTATTTCTACCTAATAACAGCAGTGTTAAGCGCTGCTGTGTTCTGGTTTGAAGGGTGTGGTAAGGGAGATAAACGTAATGACGCATTTGAACTTAGCCCTCAGGGGTAGCAACATATGTGTGGTCGATTTCAGTTGGGGTTCTGGTTTTATCTGGGATGGATCACAGGTTTCCATGGGCGGCAGTTTCCACTTACCATCAGGTGCACTGCATGCTCGTTTGCTACTCGACTATCTATTTAAAAAATGCATATAAAATATCCACGGTCTTTATAATAAAAAATACTTACTAAAATCCCATCGTTTGTTGATTTCCGAAATGGCTAGACTGATTTTAACGGGAGTTAAGCAGTAAGTTGACGTTATAAGGAGTAAGTTAAGGAGTAGTAATAGTAATAGGTAATAGTAACCTAAGTTACCATTATTTTTAAAAATAATAATAACTTAAGTTACTAAAAGTAATAGGTGATAGTAATTTAAGTAATAGGTAATAGTAACCTAAGTTATTGTTTTTTTTAAAATAATAATAACTTACTAACAGTAATAGGTAATAGTAACCTAACTTACTATTACTTAAAAAAATAGTAACTTACGTTAGTAATATTTTGTAACTAACCTAAGTAACAGTAACCTAAGTTACCATTATTTAAAAAAATAATAACTTAGGTTAGTAATAGTAACCTAAGTAATAGGTAATAGTAATCTTAGTTACTACTATTTTTAAAAATAATTGTAACTTACTAATAATTTTGAAAACGGATTTAGGCTTCGGCACAAAAAATGAAAATCGCATTAGGGAATAAAATATCAGTTATACCTATTCATGTATCAATATTAAACGCGGGAGAAACAGTAGGGCGCAGCTTGTTTTGCTAAATGTCGAAGTGGCATTGTTTGCTAAATACCAAATTCATTCATACTTAGGTATTCATATCAACTCATTTATGTTCCACTGCTAACCATGGGCTTCTAATATCAATACGTATTTAGCCATGGTTCATCATGCTGCCCATGCTCATATTGGTAGGTAAATGTATTTTTGAGAACTTTATTCCGTTACATCTGTACATGTAACATCCTGTTACAAATGTTACACATGTTTAAAGGTGGTAGAACCGTTTGTAGTTCGACTCCGGCGGCGCCACTGTCATACTTATTTCTGCCTAATAACAGCAGTGTTAAGCGCTGCTGTGTTCTGGTTTCAAGGGTATGGCAAGGGAGTTAATCTTAACGAGGCATACCAACTTAGTCCTCAGGGATGGCGACGCATCTGTGG
>DWRA01002467.1:0-13976 GCA_018250295.1 Spathilepia clonius
AAGACAGCAGCGCTTAACACTGCTGTTATAAGGCAGAAATAGGTGTGGCGGTGGTGCCGCCGGAATCGAACTTCAAAAAGTTCTACCACCTTCAACAATTACTTCCATCATATAAAATAATAATAATAGTAATAAAGATAGAACGAGAGTGTCCCGAGGAGGAAGTAATAACAATCTTACAACAATAATGTTAAGATACATCAAACTATCACACTCAAATTGTGAATTAAAAAAATGTTTCCAATATTACTACAAGATTGCAATAGCTTTCCTTATACATTTATTATTAATGTAGTGGCGAGTGCATGGCCATTTAATGCTTTCCTTGTTTTAAATGCTTCTCATCAATCAAATAAAGTGGCTGATAAAATATTTTACGAAATACCTAGGACGGTAATGCTGATAATAACTTGCAGTGGAAATCAGTCTTTTCGTGTTTATCGAAGTGGCAGGTCATCTAGATTTAGATAATAATACATTTTATCCTTCATATCCTCGATCCGGGTTACCGTTATAGTACTACCGTTATTTTTGTATTGCATGCAACTTTTGTCCAATTGCATTTCGCTTTGCAATTAATTTTATTTGCTATCAATTTAGCAGCTGCAAGTATGTAACACATTGTCTCACTGTTGAGCACGGGTCTTTTCTCGTAGTGAAAAGTCTTTAGGATGACCCTTTTCTTTACGAGAAAAGACTATGGAATCCAAGCACAAATTGGTAGACTTCATATTACGAGAACGTTTTTTTTTAAACTAAAGGCGTGTTGGCTTCCTGACTATGTATTCCTTCACAGTTTTGCACATAAATTTGAGAAGTCCTCGAGAATGAACCTCGGTCCCGTCTATTGAAAGACCAAATTCTAGGCTATCAATGTTTAGCTACCGCTACACGTACATATCGCTTGTTTGCTTAATTAATGTGTTATCTTAAAAAGCACAATTTTACAGTAGAGCAATTTTTAAATAAAAAAAAATTACTTAATTGTCTATTTTATTACCCTCATTACAGATTACGTACAAACTTTAAGACCTTAGCTATCTCAAATCATAAGATACACAATTACGTAAAATATTTTTTTTTAATTAAAAAAATTGCCTACTGTGAAATTGTGTTTTTTAAGATAACGCGTTATTGAAGCAAAGAAGCGATATGTATTACCCAACATAGTCTACGCTACCCAACTTAGTCTCGGCACCCAAAATTATGAATAGCAGACATTTCCCGGTAAAATTTGGCGTTACAATAACATTCCGTTTCCCTTCCAAAATAAAATCATGGGAAACATTCTAATAAGTTTCCGACACACCTGCTCCGTTGGTTTCAACCACGGAATCAATAGCGATAATTGCACGCGAAGTGGTTACTTGACCACGCTGCGGTCCGGCGCACGTGTTTAATGAGCATTAAAATAATTGTGAGCAGCTTTATATGAAGTTAATTACATTAATAAGGCCCATTGTGGTGCGCCGCGCTTCACTGCTTTCGGCTAATTTGCGATGTCCTGTCGAAAGTGGGCTTATACGAAAGTATTACACGCATCTGTATGTACACATCTTGGACTTGGAACGTTCTGAAAGGCATAATTAAGGAAGCTAAAGGAAGGTGGTAGAACTCCTTGTGGTACTACAGTGGTGCCGTGGCCACACCTATTTCTGCTTAATAACAGTGTTAAGCGCTGCTGTCTTCTGGTTTGAAAGATGTGGTAAGGGAGACTCGCTTATCCGAGACATTTCAACTTAGTCCTCAGAGGTAGCAACGCATCTGTGGTCGACCGCAGGTTGGATTCTTGTCTTATCTGGGGTGGATTACAAATGTCTTTAAATGGCAGTTGCCACTTACCGTCAGGTGAACCGCATGCTCTTTTGCTACTCCATCAAATAAAAAAATATATATACTTTATTGCCATTAATTAGCTAAGATTCTTAAATTACCATATTTATCAAATGAAAAGATCTCTGTAGAGTTTCAGTAAACCTTAATGTGTACGTAATGATCTTATTTGAATACTGGTTAATTTGTCGCGTGTAAATGTACAGTATTCAAATACAAATTTGTATTTAGTGTTGGTGGTAGGCACGTCTCTTTCTGCTTTATAACAGCAGTGTTAAGCGCTATTGTCTGCTGTTACTTCTGTATAATTTACCACAAAGTGAAATGTTTGTTCGTTTGGTAATTTAATTTTATTCATGAAATATCTGTGCTTACCTGAAATGACATGATTCGAACGTAGGCGTTGATACCATAAGCTTTAATTTCCTACGATATTCACGGTTAGAGAATGGAGCTATTCTTAGATACCACACAAGTGTAGAAATTACCTAAGTTAGCAAGTCTT
Source organism: Spathilepia clonius (assembly GCA_018250295.1). Taxonomy (NCBI): domain Eukaryota; kingdom Metazoa; phylum Arthropoda; class Insecta; order Lepidoptera; family Hesperiidae; genus Spathilepia; species Spathilepia clonius. Next base: position 2,339 of record DWRA01002467.1, read on the forward strand.
TTATTTTAATATTAATATCGTTTGGTAGTAGTTCTGTAAGCAGTGATCGCTTATTAATTGCAATTTGGCGTCTCAATTGGCGTACTCCAGGCATGTAGCTCTGATGTTACGAAGTTATATGCAAATTAATTCTCGGCTAATATTATCGCGGAATTGATACATTTTGTTATGTAACGGGTACTCACGATACGAAATTTTGACCACGTGACCGCGATCCATGCAACTGGGTCGAAATATCGGCAACTAAGAAATCAAAATTTCGTATCGTGAGTAGCCGTTACATAACAAAATGTAAATTAATTCTCAGTTTAACAGTGAAAGTAAACATGAAGAAACCTACACGTTCGAGTGTTTGTTAAAAAAGGTTTCTAAAAATGTGTAAAGTCTAAAAAAACTACACATGGCAAGCGCAGAGACTATAGTAGACTATATATTATATAAGCACTAGAATGCTTCCATACTTATCAGTGGGATTGTCGACGATGACTAGTTACTCGTTACTCGCATGCGGTTACACAATACTCAATAGCAACACGCAGTTGCAATGTAGCTAGTCAGAAGTGTTGAATCTGTGTGTGTGCGGTTAGATGCAGCGGTGTGGCGTGTGTGTTACACGTGTACCACTTGAGAACAAGGTTGTATAGGCCTAGTCGCTGTTGAATGAGAGATATATAAGAATATTCGCACAGTGTATACTTATACGTGATAGTTTGTGTTATAAAGTAGAAATTACATTTGTGATAGCATTTTTTATGTTATTAAAGTGACAACGGGTATGAAATAGGTCTGCTGGTTAGAGGTGACTCACGGACATTTGTAGTCAACCCCAAATATTCGTTTCAACCGGAATATGGCATTGCTTAATATTGCTGATATTAGGCAGAAATAAGTAATTGAAACAAAAAATAATTTAGTTAATTAAATTATGCAGGTATTATACGGTACCTATAACAAACACCCCATTATAATGTTTTATTGTTTTTCAATTTGTTTGAGGTCATATAATCTCCAAAATGGCTGAACGGATTTACACCGGACTTTCAACGACAGATAGCTGATGTTATAGAGAGTAACATAAGTCATTTTTATTTTAGACAGTGTATCGGGGTAAAGGAGGAAAAAATTAAAACCCATTAAATGTACCACAAGCGCCTCATTTTGATAAAAATGTCAAAGGTGTAAAATTTCACTTAAAGGTGGTAGAACCCTTTGTAGTTCGACACCGGCGGCACCACCGCCACACATATTTCTGCCTAATAACAGCAGTGTTAAGCGCTTCTGTGCACTGGTTTGAAGGGTGTTGTAAGGGAGATGAACTTAACGAGGCATTCCAACTTAGTCCTCAGGGGTAGCAACGCATCTGTGGTCGACTTCAGTAGGGATTCTTTTCTTATCTGGGGTGGATCACAAATGTGGGCGACAGTTACCACTTTCCATCAGGTGGTCTCATGCTCGTTTGCTACTCCATTATACAATATATAAAAAATAATCTCGCGTTTGGATATTAAGCGTACTTGTTAATTTTATTGTAGCTTATAAAAAATATTGTAGTTATCTTTGATTTAAAAAATATATGTTATCGGTTTATGTATTTGAGAGATGCAATGATAAAAGGTTAAAACACATTTCTCCTGTTTTATATCACGTCGTGTCATGTTCGAATTAATTAATAAAAATACGACAGAATTTCTTGTTTCATCTCAGGAAAATCTTCATAAAAGTTAGTATCCTTTTTATTAAGCGAGTTTGTCTGCTTCTACTAAGTCTGCGGATTTAGTCCACATGCGTACCTCTTGCATCTTTTTGTAACACACATTTCTGTTACGCGTGAAACATGCGTATGGACCGCGCTCACTCTAAAGAGTTAGTTCACGCGTGCGGGTAGAACATGCATACCGTCGTAGGCCTGCTTGACACTAAAAAGGTCCTTATTATTTTTATTACTGATAAAATCCTGCATGTAGAATCTAAATTTATGATAGCTACAATTAGCAAAGGCAATCTAATGCCTGTCATATCTCAGATGCTTTAACGGTCAAAGAAAACATAATGAAGAAATGTAAATGCTTGAGAATTTTGTAAAAGTTGTCATAGATTTGTGAAATCTACCAATTATCCAGTGAAGTGGACTGTAACATTAACTCATTATTAGTGACAACCCGTGCCCAGCAATCAGAAAATAGTGGGTTGATGATGTTTATGAAGTTTCATATAATCTAAATCAGTCAAGATTCTTAATTTTAGTTGAATGCGTTTACTGTGTTTTTAAAACATTTTGTTTATCATTACGAGAAAATTGTGAACAATAGCAAAATATTCTCAAAATAACTGAAGGGGTGCTGTACAGTACACAGCTATCTTGTAACGGTAACAACAAGTGCCAACAAATTTTACGGCCGATCGTGAAGGAGACTGGCATAAATTAGGAATAGAGTAATTACTGATTTATGAATATTACCACTTATTTCCACTATTGATATTCAATCTAATTTTATATTGTTTTAATCAATTTTAACAGTAAACACCTGCGTCTTAATACCTCATTACAAGTATTAATAGGTTCGACTTTGGAAGCACCACTACCACACCTATTTCTAATAATAATAGCAGTGTGATTCTCGTATGAAGGGTGTGGTGTAGTCAGAAGTAACTGTGCATTTATGATTGACCTCAGGTTCGATTCTAATTTTATAGGGGTGGATTACGAAAGTCCATTGGCGGCAGTTGCAATTTAAAATCAGGTGGACTATTTGCTCATTTTCTACGTCCATGTATATAATTGGTTTTGTTAGTCAGAATACATTTCTGACTAACTTCCCTTATTTATAAATAATCAATTTTACCAAGGTTTTGCCTACTATTTGACAATTTCTAATTACTAAAATTTGTCAAATTTTATCTTTTCTTGACAAAAATTGGACAATAGGAAATAAAAATGATGTTTAATAAATCTAATAAAATTCCAATTAATTGCGCACATTTGACAGCACAACGTAGGTAATAGGTAATTAACAGAGCAGCTTAAACATTCAATCACATTGGAAACGGACGTCAAATTAATAAAACCTCACAAACAGTTACAAGATGCTACGACGAATCGATATAAATAACATATAACTCACAGTCTTCATGAGTGTAAATCAGAAATAGTTTTAGGATGTGAGAAGCCAAGGTATTCCGCATATCAACTGTAATGGCCGTTGGATTAAGCACCTTGCACATTACATGCCAGAAGTTACAAAAAATATAGTATTCAAATTAAAAAGACAATTTGTCCCATCACGTATGATAAAATCGCAATGTGTCCGGTATTTTTTTATTCAGATTATTGAAACTGACTTATTTTAATGTTGATGTATAAAAAAATATCTGGTGAATGATTTTTTTGTTTCTTAAACATTTTTATTGTTAATTTGAAGTAGCAAACGAGCATGCAGTCAGGCTTATGGTAAGTGACTACTTACCGTTCAATGATGCTTGTTGTCTCTTTCAAATATTTTTTCAGTTTTTCCTAATGTCTAAATTCATGCTTTAGTAAGTGTTTTCGCCTCAACCTTAAAACCATGCACAGCGGCGCTTATGCTGCTTACCTTTACAGTCGATCCACGATGTCTTCTAGCATCGCCATATATTTTAAAATACGTTAAGTCATTATTACTTTAATTTATAACACCTACAGTTATTTTTTTAATAACAAAAGTGTATGAAGTAATCTAACCTAAACCGCTAAAAGATGGTCCTAAAACCAAAATTTATCTTTTTACATCAAAAGAGTCGAGTAGATTATCGACATTCGCATTAGTAATAGAATTTAAATTGTTAACCAAATGTAATTTTATTTTCAAAGATAAACAGACGAAAGAGGCGGTAGTTGATTAATTAATCTCATAGATTCCGTTTGTTTTTATGCCTGCCTTATTTATTCCCATATTTTTCCTGTTTGTTTATTTTTTCGATTAAGGAATTATTATAAGTTTAACGTACTCTATTTGAACAAATACTTTGAATAAAGCAATAAAATAACGAATACATTGTCGTTTATCGTCTAAGAAATCAAAACACCCAAAAATAGTAACTGGCCAAAATAGTAACGTGTTTTATTTAAACGCAAACGGCAAAATTTGCAACCAATAGTTACCTATTGCAGGTTTTTATTAAAAAGCGCAAACAATATAAAAAACAATACGAAGCTGTAATATTTTAAACAAAACACAGAAACAACTGCAAATAAAAATCTGACCTACTTCCCGTAACTTATCCCACGTGAGTCTGACTGGAACGCGACGGCATATCACTCATTGTGGCGTTCGCATAGAACACAAAAATTATAGCCGATCACATTCTATATCCGAGGCTCGGAGCGTATAACCCGTTTCACGCGCTCAGTCGCTAGTTAATGACGCATACCAAAAACAGTTTCCGAATGCTTCCTTAATCCGCGATAGCTGTGGTCGCTTGTCGTTATAAGCGTTTGTTTGATTACAATTACTTTACAAATCAGTAGCTAGTACGTCATAGAATACATTTCGAGAAGAAAGTGATAATTTTGATTGACATTTGAAAGCATACTCTTCAAGTTGACAGGGTTCGAAACTGTGCTTTTTTCATCAATTAACATTATGATATTATGATTAATCATCGATTAAGATTCTGATTAATTATGATTTTGATTAATCAATTAAGATAATGATTAATTAGTAATACGTATTTGTACGTGTTTAAGAATATAGTTATCATTAATGAACCTTTTCTATTATTATATTTTATCGAAAAGTACATAATATCAAGAGATCTTACATAGGTAAACAAATAGTTTAAATATTGGATAGTGTTCATAAACATATTTCTCTATTATACATTTTCATACAGTGATTGATTTATCGCTTTGCGCAACATTTCTATAGCTTCTGTATATAATAGATTTAATTATGATTGCCATCGATACATCCAACAATATGTTCATTATACCAAGAGGCTTGCTAAAAATTAAAGTCATAGTTATTTCAGTTTTATATTCTAAAACACACTCAATGTACTACTAATCATGAAAAAATCTACGGAAAATAAAAATATTGGTGTCTCTGTTGTGTACTGTAATGTCCAATTTAATTATAGTACACCAAAATTGCGTACTAAACTTAATGTTCCTTTACTAACTGATTACAAATAAGACTCCTGTGACACTTAAATATAGTACCAATTCATTCATTGAAATGAATACTAGATCTTATGACTAAGACTAATTAGATATAGTTTCGCTACGTCGATATCTGTCTGTTCTGGACGATGGCATCGTAATATTTTTGTTGGATTGTCGTGTGACGACTTCAAAGGTATTTCCTGTTCTTAATCTGGAAATTGCTTAATATGCTCATGCGCTTCTGCTTTTGAAACATTTAATTTCGACACCAAAACATGTTTCACTTCAGTTTGGATCAAGGAACCGATTAACTACGAATCATATTAAATGCTGCACTTGTAAACACGGCCTTACATGCATCATTGTTTTAATTATCTTAACAACCATGTGTAAACAAACTAACGACAAATATAACTGTAGCCTTCTTTTCTTGATTATTAATAAATTAATAATTCTAACCTAATCTAACCTTCAAGTTTTTTTAGAATCAATGAAATGCAAACATATGTCTTGCAATGTGACGCAATGATATTTTAGTAAGGAAATTAAAATCTGATAATCTAGAAATATTGCTCGAAACCGCTATATTTAGAGGGATCAGTGAAGGTCCATATTCAGCAGTGGAATATAAAAATACGGTTATAGTTAGAGCGATATTGATTGGAAGAAAAAAATAATTCCTTAGCATTGTCTAGTATCATTTTAATATCCAGTATTCATTACCAGCAATTCCCAGTCTATAAAAAGTAATGATTACGTTATGATTCTAAAAAAATAAGCAATAACATTGTCACAGTGTTTCCCACATCGTTTATATTTCCACCGATTGACGTTTCGAGTGACGACGCTCGGGAAACGTCACGACACGTGGCGGGAAAAAGCTTAGTTGTGGTTTTTGCTTATTTTCGTATTTCGTTTCGTGCGAGGAATGCTCTATAAATAAGGGTGGCTCGGGAATATCGGATCCAGTGTAACAACACTCGCACTCCGATTCGGTTCTTGTTACAACAGAAAACTTCAACAAACAACATGGTGAGGATGCTTCTGTAGTGCTATCAACGTGTGAAGTGAAGTGGAAGTGATTGAAAAGGATGTTCGATAATGTGCTCCGTTGAAATATTTGAATTTTAAAGATTAAAGACAATTGTGTTATTTTTTTTAATCCAGGCAAATTACATAGAGTCAAATAATTTGTTTAATTCAGATAGATATTTAAATATACGTTCGCCTGTTTCCAAATTTCTTTAATCACAGATAACTTTTATCTATTATAACATACTAAATCATCTAGTACATCGTATTAAAACTACAATTATTTTATACCTATAATAATTTTATACAATTTTTTATTCAAAACTTTCCTAATTAAATAATATGTAATAAACCTTTTCAAACATTTTTTCTTCGTTTTAAAATACTGCTAAAATTAAAAAAATATAAATTACGACAACCCTTTTTTTAAATGTATGTCATATTATATTTATCAAAGTAGTAATAATAAGTAGGTTATTCTCTTTCAATATGGGACCTTACACATTATTTTTCTTCTAGGACTCTGATGATGAACAAAAGATGGCCATGCTCCGCAAGGCCTTCCAGATGTTCGACACGACCAAGTCTGGTTACATCGACGTCCTCAAGATCTCAACCATCCTGAACACCATGGGCCAGCTCTTTGATGACTCTGAACTTCAGGCCCTTATTGATGAAAATGACCCAGAAGGTAATTAAGAATTTTACGTCACATTTTTGACAAATAAATTTTATTTGAAGGTAAATTCAGCTTTGTCAACACATTCTGTCGTCCATTTCTTTTTGCACGATTTTTGCGGCAATGCGTTTAAATTTGGATTTGACATACTTCTTCTAAAATATATTATTCCTATAGAAATATTTACTCGATGAAACACCTTATATAACAACTTTATTCTCAGAGGTAACAAATTCAGTTCTTCAGGTAGAACAACTGTCTTTTATTAAGTTGAAGATGCCTGCAATATCCCCATAATCTAATATTAAACTATCGCCCGTACACTAAGCCTCTTTTAGTTAATCGAGCGTTAATTAACTCTCGCCTTATTTGCTAGCGTTGTTTAAATCTGGTATTGATATTTTAGAATTCACATTGAATATTGGCACTATCTACCATATTGTGTAATATCCTACAACTTATGTTACTTCGAATGTTTTATGTTTCTTTTGGACTATGAAAAAAACACACAAAAAACTGGAATGTGAATTTTCGTTACAATTTCGCAACATTTTCTTGGCACAGGCATGAACTCGTTTGTCATCATCACTTACATTTCGGAAACCGAGACGTTGAAATATTGACATCTTGTGTAGGTTTTAACAAGTGTTTTCATTATTATGATTTAAACAAACAATGATAACAATATTAAAACTTAGAACTTTAACAAATCACTTAATACAATTATTTGGATTTATGAATGTAACTTTTACATCACTTTTTTATCTAATATTTTTTTGCAAGGTCTTATGTTTGTAGTACCTTTGCGGAGACTTGATTCGTAATTATCCATATCGGTGATCGGTTACGTGATCGTAACATATCAGATGAAACTTTATTGATAATTCTCTCGTAGAGGCTAAATTCTTCTTTTTACTAAATTGTTTGTCCTACCTAGTAGTTCAAAGTAACATTATGATTTTTAAAATTCGACTTTATAAATTGTTGTAAAACTTATAATAAACCCCAGTGCTATCAATTTCAGTATCTCAAGTCTCCTAACTTCGTTCAGGTTCAAATGCAATAAACATTGAATTTCTTACAAATATTATTCAATTAAAAATTACTTGTAATTTTAATGGCAATATATTTTGTAAGATAACCAACAAGCTAAGAAGTCAACAGTGATATCAAAAATTTAACATTCTATATTTATGACCTAGTGGACTATAATCTTAAATGTTCTCATTCAGAGAAAATGTCTTCATAACGATGACACACTTTCGTAAAAATTACTACAAATGTTTTAAAATCGCATACTTTTGAAGTACAATATAAAAACATCAAAAATTATCTTATAAGCAATCCGCTTTTAAATGCAAATGTACATCAATAAAATTAACCTCAAACTGCGGAACATACCATAAAATCTCGTCCTCGTAAATTTGAGTACACGCATTAATCATCAAATTTAACAGAAAACACACGTGGCTAGAACCGAAGACACTCTCAAGATATGTGAGAATATTTTTACTCGTCGCGCTTGGCATAATGAGGCTATTTCTGTTCGACTCCCTCAGATTCCAACTCTGAAATATTGCCCTATCCTTGTTTTCAATTTCTAGTTAAAACATAATTTCAATATAAGAATTTTTAATTTTTGTTTTCGCTAGTTTTAGAATCACATGTTTTATATCGTTTAAGTATATTTTGATAAATACTATTGTCTTTTGTAAAAGACACAATTAAAAATATCATACTTAGCTATATGTTCATGTTATTCTTCAATTGCATTATAATTATATATTATTTGATTAGATTATTTTGAATAATCAGTTACATTTATACACTAGAAGATGTCGAATATAATTGTAACAACATTATAAATTTAAGAATATAAAGTGCTTAATTCTAATTTTTCTTTTAAATGGCACAAGTCCAAAGACAATAAATTAGATTAACTACTACGAAGAGTTCAATGGCAATGATATAACATAAATTTTTGTTTTAAATTATTCATATTATATTTTTTTATACGATAAAAGTAACAAACGAGCATGCAGTCCACATGATGGTGTGTGGCAACTGACGCCCATGGTGATTTGTTGTCAACCTGAGATAAGATTAAAATCTTACCTGAAGTCGTTCATAGATAACTTGCTACCTTTGAGGAGTAAGTTGGCTAAGCATGTCTCCCTATCACACGCTTCAAACCTGGAGACAGCAGCGCTTAATACTGTCGTTATAAGGCAGAAATAGATGTAGCATCGATGACTCCGGATTGGTATAAACCTACCACTACTATCTTAAAAATTCTAAATCATTGCGTACAATAAGACACAGCATCATGAAACAGAAACTAGACAACAGAACTAAGACAAGTGGTCGTTTTAATTCATACACTGAATCTTGTAATTACTTATCATAATCGCAAAATAAGCATACATACAATCCACAAAATTAACAGTTTTGCCTCAAAAATCACAGAAAGAAAAAAAAAGTAAAATACATTTTTTGACAATTATCTTTAAATAGCTCATTAACATATTCCATACCACCTTTCGGATCAAAAAAAGTAGCGTGATACTAGAGATTTTAACTGAAGATGATTTTTTTGCTCGTCTACTTCCTACAAAAACTAAGTTTAATAAGAATCTTTCTCTTTTATTTATAGGTACCGGCAAAATCAACTTCGATGGATTCTGCAATATCGCGTCTCACTTCTTGGAAGAGGAAGATGCTGAAGCCATGCAACAGGAACTGAAGGAAGCTTTCAGGTATAAGAGATTTTCATGGCTTAAACTTTAAAGATTTAAGTCTTTAAAATAGATTTGATATCCTCCTTAACTGATTTCATTACAACTGATTGGACTAGCAATAAGGATAAATAAAACAACATACATCTTCTGAACTCAAAAATTATAGAAAGCTAATCGAACTGGATTTTTGGAAATTTCTGGAAACCCCCTATATTCCACAACACAGGATTCTCACAATTCAATTAATTTAATTGATATCCGCAGTTGCTATCTTCCTACAAATTTTACTAGTCTAAGAGGTTACAATACTGTACTCCTTAAACTTTACTGAATATAAACAGTATTATATTAACACTATTCGAAGCCACAGGGTATACGAGCATAAGTATATACTAAAATAAATCATTATTTGCCCTCATGAGCTTATCTTACGCATCCTTGTATCAAAGGTGCAATATATAAAAAAAATATTACCCAGAAGCATAATAAGCATCTAAATTAGATACTAAAATTCTAAAATACATACTTGACTGACGAATGAAATCAATACTGCATTACACTGATTGTATTTACAACAACGAGTGAGTCGTCAATATTTGCACTCTGTTCAAAATTGACATACGAGTTACTTAGCCAAATTGAAGTTGTGGCGTAGATGCTAAATCTTAATAAGGAATACGACGTAATCTTGAATATGTGCAATGTGTAAATTTATATGATAAATGTCAACCCGCTTGTGATGAATGTGGTCCACAACGCCGCATTGATCCCGTATGCAATATCGCACATCGCCGGGAAACCATTAGCGCTGCAATAATTTATCATTAGCGAAATCCCACATAGTAAAATTTCGCTAGAATTTGCAACATTTTCTACATTTGATTTATATTAAATGAACATGTTAATGCAAAAATTAATTACCTAGTTCGTGGGACGACTGTGAAGTTGATTATAATTTAAGGGGTTTATTTTTTTTTGTATGATAAAAGGCGCAAAAAAATTAACACTACGTAATTAGTTGATACCACTATACATGTTACTGCTTTATAGCAGCAGTGTTAACGATGCGATGTTTTGGTTTGAAGGGTATGATGACTTATAAAATGGCGTATTGGTAGTTATTTGAAAGTTGCCCTTTCAATCGGGAGGTCCGAGGTTCGAATCCTCTGATTTTCTCAGTTATATGATTATTGTTATCGTGAGGAAACCTGCACTTCTGAGAGTTCTTTAAAACGGTTCTCGAGTTTGTGTGAAATTTAACAAATCATACTTGGGTAGCGCGGTTCACTACGGGCTAAAACCTCATTTACTCTGATAGAAAAGCCGTGCCTACGCACGTTGCTATGATTTAAAACAGCCCCTAAAAGTCACGATAAACTTCAAATGACTAAGATCTTTATTTGAATTCACACATGTGTGTAATTATCTTTTAAATTCACTAAATATTCTACTCTTATCTCGTTTAATTAAATACTGAATATGAAAAGAATTCTGAATTTAATCTGCGGTATTCCAATTCTTCGAAATTTCTGTTACATTGTCAACGTAGTTATTTTCGAATACGAAACATTTGTCCGATTCTATTCTATAATCGTTCTCGCTCCAGCCACTACTATTATAACGTAGAACACATTTACTGACATCATATGCACTCAATTCTAGGCTTCGCCTTTTAGGCTCTTTAGTATAAAATTATTTTAATTAAGTAAACAATATTTTTACCAATAAATCAATAAAATTCTTTACAAATAAAGTTAGAATTTGATAATTCTTGCCTACTTAAGTTTTCAAATTTATAATTTTGGTCGGTAAAAATTGGTTAAGATTAATATTAGTAACGGGCATATCTTTATATATAGATTACATGTCACTGTGTTCCTACATGCTTATTGCCAAAATTGCTTAACCGATTTTAATATGTTTGGATGGTTAATTAACACTTTGTAGTAAGACTCTAGCGGCACCACCGCCAAATTATTTCTGCCTATTAACAGCAGTGTTAAGCGCTGCTGTCTTCTGGTTTGAAGGGAGTGGTAAGGGAGATAAACT
>DWRA01002468.1:0-13973 GCA_018250295.1 Spathilepia clonius
TGTGAAGTGGTGGTAAATTCTTGACGTTCAAAAAGAATTTTGTAAAGGATCTACTTTGAATAAAATATTTTGATTTTTGGTTGTTCATATGACTATTTTTATTACGCCAGTTTTTGTACTAAGTACCTTCTTTTTTTACTGGTGTTATGTATGGCTGTGTATTGATAAACAGTTATTTTTTTTTAAATAAAGTCCAAAACGACATCAGCATGGTCTGCATACAAGAAATGCATACATATAAAGTGCAGCAACTGTAGCGGCAGAAGCACTAGAGCACGGACAGACAAACACGTAATTGACACGATAGCACGAGCTGCGACAGACGGACAGTTAACGATAATTGCAGATATATATATACATATACATACATCTCTTAAACTATTCGTTTCGCAAGCACAACGCGATTAGGAATATCAGTTTTTGTCGCCCACGGCTGGTGGTGTTTGGGGCGGTTGTATAATTTCCTTTTATTATTTGTATTTTATACTTGTATAATGTAAAATAAAATTGTAAAAAGAACCCATGTAATTTAATGAAGACTTATCACGTACTATTAACCCATTAAAAATATCTAATACTATAAGAATTTTGTATCAAAGTTATATATCTACAGCGCCATCTATTACTGAATTCAAGTAACAAATTTTAGTAAAGATTGACACGGTTCATTGAGCTTTTATCAAGTACAAAGTACATATATCCAATGATCACGCTGTAATGTTTATAAATCTAAATTTTTTGACATGTTTTATTAATAAATAATCTGTGTGTTATTTATTTCATTGTAAGGTACAGTTCTTTAAATGACCATCGTTTATATTGTGTTAAAATTGAAAAAATGTGAAATAAAAGTATTATCTTACTATTTTATACTGCAATAATATATTCATATTATTAATATATAAAAAAGTAAGATAATAATAGTGATTCGTAATAATAGTAATTCATAGTTATTATTAAATAACTGGACGAATTATTGATACAACACAAACTTACTTGTTAAAAAAAATAGGTATCCTCCGTATTATACAACCATAAATTAAACACCACCAGTCAATAGGCCTACGAATACATAGAAGACAACAATATACACAGCTACATAGATAGGTAGTGAATACACAGAAAGGCAATGAGGCTACAGAGAGAGGAAGTAGAAAGGGGTAGCCCGCATCGTTACGGCACGATACGAAATATACATCTACTCAAAACTTATGAGGATTTTTAAATGTTTATTTGAAGTTTTATATTTAAGAAACTAAGAATTTTACTCTGAAAGGGTCGTTCCACTAACCGACTATTGTATCCGCGGTTTTATAGATACTTCGATTACAGAATACGGTCGTTGCGAACGTTAAGTAGAATGTAAGTCGACTTAGCATGTCATAATAGGACCTACTTATGCAAACAGGAACCAATCCACACAACGACAGTGTTGAGAAAAAGCCATTTTTGTCAAAATTCTGCATACTATAAAATTTAAGGTTATTTTTAATAAAATCTATTTACAATATTGCACAAAATAACTTGTTCTATGTATATAAATATAATATTGTTGAAAATCATCAACATTTTTAATGATTTTGGCATGTGTGTGGATTGGTTCCTGTTTGCATAAGTAGGTCCAATCAGCAAAAAAATCGATAATAACATAATCAACACAATGTTTTGTACTGCACAACATTCTAACGACATATCCTAACAATGCGAGCTTGGAAAGGGAAAGGAAGATTTTAGATTTTTAAATATATATCAATATATGTATTTCATATTATAATCTCTTTAGTTTCTAAGGCTCCCCTGATATGCTTACTCGTTGCGTACAAAAATAAACCACTCTACAACCGACAACAACTTTTAAATCTCATTCATAATACTTACCTAATGCGGGTTCCATTAATCAGTCATGACTAACACTTTTTAATTGACTAACAAGTCGTAAATTTCTTTCGAAAATTATGTTTTTTTTTCTTTTTGTACTTCCGTTTGACACGCTGCAAAAAATTTCAAATTTGGAGGTCTACTTTGTACTATAGATAAATAGTGTCTTGTTTACGCCCGAAAGAATACTGAATTACCTATTTATCTAACAAATTAGAAATTCTATGTTAGGAGCATAGAGCTGCAAAGTAGAGTTCACATTTCAATCGACTAATATCATTCATTGTTCGTGTAATCCGTCTGTTCAGGCGGATTGCATGCACAGTAATCTGATGTAGGAAATTCTCGAAACTTCGGACGAGACTACTGGCGTCGTGCGTACAGAGTACACCAGGTCAGTCATGACAAATCAATACAAGAACCCGCTCCTTATATTTTCGTGCATCATTGCCTTCAAGTGTCACGAAAACGATCAATTCAACATGAATTTATGTATATGAATATCCACTACCATATTGTCATCTGGTAACACTACAATAGCCTTTAATTAATTAATTTAAAAGCAGTGTTCTGGTGCTGACCACACAGGTTCTAAGCGCTGTGTTAGTCAAAGCTGCCATTGACAAATAGGGCTAAATATATTACACTACTGCATATACACCACCTGTGCAACGTAGCAACAGTCTCCAATATCCTATAATTAATATATTTATATACATACATATCCTCGTATAATTATTCCCAATGATTTCGTTACAAACCAAGAGACCATACTATGGAAGGAAAAATCACAGTGTAAAAATCACATTAAAAAATAACAACGAAAGAGTTACAGTTTTTTTTGGTTTTCATAATCTACCCTACTAATTACATGAGATCCGTTACAAAAATATATATAATAAATATTGCAAAAAATACATAATTAAATTTACCATTTACCATAATCGTTATTACAACTAGCAACATTAACAATTTCATTTTAAAACGATAAGCAATATTTTTCAAAATTTACGTCACACAGGGACGTTGGGGCTGCCAGAGGGGAAAACAATTGTATTACGTATCTATGCTATAACTATGTATACATTTTTATCAAAAGTAAATGCAAGCTTCAGTTCGTGTTGAAACTATTTTGAACTAAATAGCCGGTAACGCTACATTTATTTTTTTCTAAAATGGCAACCTCAACACTATTTTAATACGAAACGCTTACAGTACTAAAAAAAATCTCTCTCTTAGTGGTAAGGTACAAGCTATTTCGTTGCCAAATTATTTCTCCAAAAAATTTGTTTTTATTTAGATAACACATGTTTTGATCGAATCTAAAAATATTGATACCTATTTTGGGCCAAATGTTATAAATTGAAATTTTCAAATTTTAAACACTGCGAATTATTTACAGATTATTCCAGTCTTTTTTTTTCTGTTGTGCGATGGATTCTCGGTCGTATGACCATTTTGCAGATTACAAGTTTTTAACTTATGAAAACGGGAAAATTCAAATTATAAGAAATAAAGAACGGCAAATATTCCAGGTTTAAATATTAACCGTGTATGGTCACACAATTCAAATATTTTTTGTCACAAAAAACAACCTTTCAAGATATGTTATATCTTTATAGTAAAAACAAAATAAAATATATTGATGAATTTCAATTTTACGATACTCATTTTCGGAAAAATAATTTGGCCGTACATTATTAAGTCGCATGAAGCGTTAGCTATATAATAGTATCATACAATCCGTAGAATATTCTATCACTCCAATTCAATGACAAAAATAATCTTTACATAGCACTGATGATATGTCCGCCATTACCCTTGGGCCATTTTATTTTCGATATAATATCTGAACATATTGCATGCTTACTATCAATGAAGGTCACCACCCATTTAGGTACCAGTCATTTATAATAAAAGTCTATCTTCCAAAATTTACTGCAACATAGTAATATTTTGATCTATATCATTTTAATAAAGATTTCAAATAGTTTTCCTTTTGAAAATGTTAAGTTTGGGACTCATTTAAATCACATTACCGTCAAGATTGCTCCTACAATATGTTGCAAATTCCACAAGCAAAATAAGGTAAGTGGATATTAACAGCTTTTCAGTTTTTGACTTTAGGCTTATTAGTAGTAAGCATACAATATGTGGCACCTTTAAAAATGCTTACGTGTATGATTATTTTGTCAAGCGTAAGGCAAAAGCCTAATTACAATCCGTAGAAAAATAATTGAATTGATATTTCAGTGTTCGTATTCGCTTGGAAGACACAAAATTGAAGACAATTAAAGCAAATTATGATATTGTTAAATCTACGTAAAAACGTAATTTATTTAAAATTATTTTTTGTTTTAGTAACTTCGAAGAGCTACTTAATATAAATTAGTAAAATAAACACCATAAAACAATAACAAAAATATTGAATGATCTGACCTTGAAATTGTTTTTTTTTTTAATTTAATTTCTTCAACTGTGTCTACCAAATCGAAACTAGCACGAGAAATAACCACTACAGTCGCTCTAAAAATCACGACTCAAGTACATTATAGTCATGACAACAATCCAGAATCAGTGAGATAGAATATTCTTAGGTTGAGTAGAGACGAGAATCAGACACGCCGGGGCTTGCCCGGCCCGGGGCACTCGCTGGACTTGATGATGGAGGCCGCGCGCTCCCGGGGCCGAACGGGATCCGACTCCATGAATCCGGGATTTAGGATTATGTTAGGCACTAGTTCTATTACATCTTGCTCGTCACCGTTCTCTGTTTTGGGTTAGGTTAGGATGGATACGGGGTTAGGTTAGGTTAATACATACCATCACCGTGTGTATGTGTATTTGTTTGTTAGTGTGCAGCCCCGCAGTCCAAGCGTGCGTTCCAAGCCAGTGCGATAGAAGGGAAAGAAGAAAAATTCGAATGAATAAAAATGAGTAAAATACAGCGTATAAAAGTCAGATCTCGGGAAGATGCGAGACATGCGGATAGATTCGAACAAATTGAAGAATCTCGCTGCTGTACGCTACTTATTTTCTAAAATTATGAAAGCGAAGCAGAATTATCATGAAATGAATATAAGCTGCACAAAATCGAGTTACAGGAGCGAGCTTCTGTTTTTTTAATAAAATTTTCAAAAGATGGCGTCACTTGCATCTTTGTAGGTAAACAGCAAATAAATACCGTCCATAAAAATTGCGTCAAAATAACATTTTTTATAAACGGTAGGTATATTTATAGCTGTTTCAAAATAATTTCAAACTTGTTAGAGGCGCCTAAAATAGAAAGTTTTCTTAAATCTAGTATAATAATAATCACTTAAAATTTTGAACTATGAGGTATATTAAAATGCTTCATAGCACTACGCCAAGCATTTCCGCTGATGGTCTACTAGGGAAATCTAAAAACTATTTATTTCTAGACTATGATTATGACAAGAATTCAATATTGATTATTGTGTAAAAAATGGGTTTGATAATACTCGGTAAAGTATTTCATCATACTCTTAAATTGGATTAGGGAAGGTACCGTACAAATTTCATTAAAAACGAAAATTAAGGCCCAAAACAGACATCCCTGCGCAAATATTTACCTTAATCGGGAATCGAACCCGAATCTCTTAGTATATGACTAATGTTGATACTACTGTCACACATAAAAGGTAGTTAGGATACCTTTCCAAAATACATGCTAAAATTATGACCATCGGTTCTAATGAATGGACAGGTCCGCAAATAGAATGCTACGAAGTATATTTTTCATGTTATTCCGTTCTGTCACTACGATTACAATTTCCGCGGTGCTTATATGCTTATCCATCATTTAAAACTGTGCGTATTATGCTTATTTAGCGTTTTGGTTCCAGTTTTTATTTGTATAATTCCTACAGACTTTATATGCGAAGAAACGAAGTAAATTATCACGTAAAGTAACTTAACAATGTGATATTATTATTATTTATCAACTTATTTAGTAATTAATGTATATTTCAAAGAGAATGATCATTTAATACTATTATATAAGAGTGCCATAGAATAAGCTACCGGACTATGCTTCTACTAAAAGTGGTCCGAGTATAATGAGAAGTGGTCCTATAGTCATCATAAGAATAGAAATATACATACAGTTCACAAAGATTTGAGCTTTATAGTTACAGTTGGCTAAGCTTTTTGGCTTTTTAGCTTCCTATTTGCCAGTTAATTAATTTATAAACTGCCTTATTAGGAATAGTATAGTTCTTAAGGAAATTAGACAATTCTTGTTTTGGGTACATTTTGTAGGAAAGTTATATAACATACTTTTATAGACCATAGAGTGGCGAGGTACGTAGGTTAAGCGTCTAAATTTATTTTATATATTTTATATTGAAATAGTTGAAAATTGTGAAAGGCACTGTTAAGTGAGTCCTTGCTACATATTCCACCCAAAAGACGGTCTATGTATAAATATACGAATATGTATAAAAAAAATAATTGTTCTTTAGGTGAGTTTCTAAGACATATTCCATTATGCCTTTTATTTAAATCAAAGTAACATTTCCAATATTAATCACACATTTTTAAATAAACTATTAACTTGGCAAGAAATTCTCGTATACTACAAAGATATACATCTACGCTGAGATAATATGAAGTACTACATTAATTGTTTAAAATTTCTAATTTTACTCTATCAATTAATCATATATATTTTAAGAGTAACGCTTCAGAAACGTTTCATTTAATTAAGACAGATTTAAAGCGTAATGTAAAGTGATAGTTACAATTATTGTATGATTAAACTTCCTATTTATCTATGCATAATTCTTAGTGCCAGCTGGTAATAAATTATTTTCGTAGCCTTTCACTAATATAGAATCATGGGTTATTTAAAAAATACCAGTCGTACACAATAATAGTGGATACTACGTCACCAGCTCTTATGCTTGGCTAAGGCCCGCATAAAAGTGTAGAATTTACCCCTTTTGGGAGAAAAAGCAATGAAAAAGACAGTAATAATATTAATAATAACATTTTTGTTCTTAAATTCTGCATTGGTATTATGTATACAGATAAAATAAGTATTTATAATTTTGTTAGCAATTTTAAAATAACGATAATTAAAAATAACTTTTTATACATGTTCTGAGAAGAACAAAACAATGTATTATGTTAGCTGGAAGCCTACGACTTTTTTATCACTTATAAGCATTTAAAATAATGTGTGAAAGGTTACAGACATTTAATTGAATTCGAAAAAGCTGTTCTGCTTTCAAAAACAGTTGTTTGTATCTCTCGTGAATAGTTTACTGGTATTTTTAATAACCCAAATGACCTAACATCATAGTGAAAGAAGCATTTTCTTACCGAAGAACTTTCTAAAATTCTATCTTTATTTAATGTTTTTATTGAATATAATCTAACTACTTCCTTTATCCTTAACTGTAAGTTGATAAAACTCTCAAGCTACATAGTAATATAATCTATATAGAAGGCTAAGCCAATACAATGGAATATATTCCTTAATCCTAACATAACAAAGATTATATCTGCGTGTATATTGAGATTGTACTATAAAGATTGCTTTCGGTCAAATCGCCCTACACCTTAATTGACATTATATTTTGTTTTGGTCCGTAACCTATAATAAATGTCTTTATATTAACACTAAGAAGGCCAATACAAAAATGTCTAGAGATATATTTGTGTTTTAAAATTATAAATGTAGTTTCACGAACGTAAGTATTCATTTGCAAATAATTTCTAGTCTTTTGAAGGTGGTAGAGCCCTGTGTAGTTCGACTCCGGTGGCTTCACCGCCACACTTATTTCTGCCTAACAACAGCAGTGTTAAGCGCTGCTGTCTTCTGGTTTGAAGTGTGTGGTAAGAGAGATAAATTTAACGAGGCATTCCAGCTTAGTCCTCAGGGGTAGCAACACATCTGTGTTCGACTTTAGTTGGGATTCTAGTCTTATTTAAAGTGGATCACAAATGTCCATGGGCGGCAGTTGCCACTTACCACCAGGTGGACTGCATGCTCGTTTGCTACTCCATCATATATAAAAAAAAATATTGCTAGAATTATTTACATATTGAATGCTTACAAGCGATATTGCAGTAGTAAGCATATGATATATACAACTTTAAAACAAATATAATTGTATGCTTATAAAACAAATAAATTGTTGAAATGCAATAATGTTGTACGAATGATAAATCTGCAAGATTAAATACATTTTGTAAATCAAAACTAGCGGCACAGTGTTCATTACTTCCTTTGTTGTTGAATTATTTTTTAATCATTTTAAATGAATCTATTAAATAATTAAATAGTTGATTATTTGATCTAAAACGTTTAGTTTTCTTGCAAGTAGAAAACTCTTTTATTTTAGTTGAATGATATTTTTTACTTTTAAAATCTCTAGACATTTTTACCAGAGCCTGGACCTATAATATATTTAATATTAAGTGCTAAGCGATACAGCGAAGATCAAAAATGTAAAGCGAGTTAACCAAATTGCTTTTTTTTTTGGTAATTTTAAACATTAATAATATAGAGTCTATAAGAATATCAACGCATAGCACCTTCGATACCACCATTAAAAGCTAATAACATTTTTTATAAAAAAATCTACTACCTCTATATATGTAAATGGAAGATTTTCACTCTAGTAACCCAAATCGAATTGGCACTACAACAATTAAATTTTTAATTAATAATTTTTAAGCTAAATCTAATTTTAATTTTTAGCTGAATCTAAGCGCCATGAAATATTTGTAATTAAGAAAAATCTTTATTATTTATATTCTAGTAATGCTACATATATTATGCTTAAATATTTTTATTATGATCGGAATGTATTGTTCTCTGTTTCTATTAATTACAGTAACTGCAATTAATTTATGTTTTTAGTCACTATTTAACTTAGTTCAGAACTTATTTAAACGAATGTAGTGGGTTCCGTTTGTACCGAATAATTATTACATCTGACAGATTTTGGTCAAAATATAAATAACTGCCCAATTATTTGCGTATTATGGTAACCCACTAACGTTAATTTACTTAGTAATTTTATTTTACAATAAACCAAAACTTTATTATAATTTTGTTGCATATAACAGATAGCAATATTTTTAACGATTAATTAAATCAATCGATATTTATTATTAATCGATTTAAATCAACGTACCATTTATTTGAATATGCTTGCTTTGCGATGCTTGAATATTCGGCCCATAACCTGAATTCTTGACAGCTGTCACTTTGACAGCAATACGACATCGAATAGGAGTACACTCGAATACTTATTAATCGATTACTAAAACACTAGAGACAACAAGCTACTGAGAAACACTAAGTAGTACTCGAAACAGTCGAGAGCGCTCAAACCGTTATCGTAAAGACAAACTGTTGATTGAACTATCTTGTGGCTATGTAGTCCGTTGAAATGGTCTGTTGTCTTTATGTGGTCGGGCGGCGCTCTGGCTTTTGGTTTGTACCAAAAATCCTTTAAGGATGCCATGCCGAATCTTTAAGTGGTATTAAAATGAGGAGTCTGATATTGTATAGCTGTTATATAAGCGTGGTATACTACATTCGTTCTTGTTTTTCTGACTGTTTTACCTTTCTAGTAAAGAATCAATCATAATTCGATTGCAGCTATAGCACAACCTAAAGGTTTGCTTTTCTAATTTCGGTATATATCGTATTAATAATCCAAACGATACTACCATACCATATCCTACAAGCACTACCATAGATACCACACTCGTTTATCATATTCGTCTGGTATCGATAAATTGTTGATCGATCAATCGATTGATAGATCGATTTAATCCAATAAATTGTTATTCGTCTGGTTTTAAACGATACCAACTATAACAATGGACCACCATATGAACCGATTAATTGGATTCTTCCAATAGATGATCGAGCTATCGGTGTGATATCTAAAGATAATTTTAATGATATATAAGAATATCAATCGATTAATTTATCGACAGAATCTATGTCGAACTATATTGTCTTTTGCAAAGCTACACTAATTTATCAACATCGATGGCTTTAACCAATACGACACCTTTCGACCTACTTGTACTATCGAGTGTTTAAATCGATATATCCTTGGACCTACAGATCACTACATTAACTCATACTTCAAATAATTTATCACCGAGAGAATCGATACATCATTCGATCTACTCGAACACTACGTAACCCCATTCGACTCAGACCAATCGCCATTCCTTACAATCCGCGAGCATCAGTAGAAGAGGAAGTAGAGGCGGGGCAGTCGGGTGGGGTGTGTTCCGGGCTAGGGGGCGGGCGCGGGCTCACCTGGGCGGCGCCACTCGCGGCACAGCACGGCGCACGTGCCGGCCGCCAGCACGGCGAGCGTGCCCATCACCACGCACACCGCCGCGAGCCACGTGCGCGTGTCGAACGTTTCCGCGCCCTCCAGGAAATGCTTGTACAGCTCTGTAGACACATTGGACCATGTGAATCAGTTACCATACTTTCTTAGATCTGTACCCTCTGAGTTTTTTAAGTTTCAACAACTCGATCGTCGTTAACCAGTTGGCCCATACTTCTCTCCTAGCAGCGCCCCTACGGAACGTATCGGAATCAAAGAATTCGCAGTACGTGCCATGAGAAGTATGGGCCAACTCGTTAACGACGATCGAGTGGTTGAAACGGAAAAATCTAATCTACTGCTTAGATATTCATAAGGAATATTGTCACTAGATTACATTTTAGTGTGAACTTGTGCTGCAGATTTAGATCGAACAAACTAAAAGCTACAATTGAAACCAGATCAAATCTTAAATTATTGTATATCGTAAAATAATATCGTATACATGGAAATAATCTAGCAGAACGCTGTTTAATCAAAATTCACTGCCGTAGTATTCCTATGTAGTACTTTTAATCTTCCACACTTGGGTAATATACCGTAGAGGATTTTCAAATTAAAATATTTATTTTTGTACGTAATCAAACAGAACAGCTAGCTAGCAGTTTGTAGTATAAAAGCTAAAATTATGTATTTATTAAACTATTCGCACTTTTACAACTATTCGGAAATCTGAATATTAGATTAAATTTCTTGTCGTCGCCTTTTGAAATATGATTTAATATCTAACATTTCGTCAGCCGTCCGTAAATTTGCATTTCACACAATAATAGCATCTCTCCTGATATCCCGACCTTCAGAAGCGATACCTAGCTAGTGGCAAACCATCACCCCAAGTTCCCTACCAGCCTCCATCACTCACCAGCCTCCTGGTCGGTGAAGAGCGTGGTGGCGAGCACCTCGACGGGCGGCCCCGGCCCCAGCACGTTGGTCGCCCACACGCGGAACCAGTACGACGCGTTCGGCTCCAAGTGATACACGTCTATCTGCCGCTGGAAATGTACAGGGAGGAGTTCTTTAGCTTCGACGTTGAGAAATTCCAAAGGTTGTGTAGAAATAGTGTCGTTTATTATGAATGATAAAAGAGCATTTAAATGGTAAAAATACAGGCGAATTGAGAATCTCCTCCTTTTATGAAGTCGCTTTTCGATCTGATGGAGTAGCCAACGATCATGCATTCCATCTGATGGTAAGTGGCAACTCCCGCCCATGGACACTTGTAATCCACCCCAGATAAGACTAGAACCTGAGGTCGAGCTAAGATGCGTTGCTACCCCTGAGGACTAAGTGGAATGCCTCGGATAAGTAAATCTCGCTTACCACACCCTTCAAACCAGGAACAGAAGTAGCGGTGGTGTCGCCAGAGTCGAACTACAAAGTCTACCACCTTAAAACACTTCATGGTTCTTTTCCGGAGGCACCACCACTACACCTATTTATTCATATTGGTAGTATGTTTAAGCGTTGCTCTGTGTACTGGTTTGAAAAGTGTAGTCAAAGAGACACACACATAAGTATCATTCCCACTTTCTCCTAAGGGTTAAGTTACATTAGGTTAGCAACGCATGTGTTAGCCTAGCCTGTTAGTAAGCAGTGCATCTGTAGCCGACTTCAGTTTCGACTTTAGTCTTATCTGGGGTTTGTTAGACATGTCTTTGGGCAGCGTACTAACAGATGAACTGTACGCTCGTTTGCGAATAATTGAAAACAAAATGCTTTTATGAAAATCAAAAGAGAATAGAAGATTTATATGTTTGGATATACAATTAAACATATTGTTACAAACCACAAATTCTATTTTTGGACTAACCGTGAACGATACGGCTTTATATCCAAAAGATCTACGTAACAACATCGTATGCTAAATTTAACAAAATAATGATAGTCAGATATTTATTATGAAGCATTGATAGCCTAGTGGTTGAATCACGGTCTCTCAGTTGAGGGGTCCGAGGTTCGAACCTCAGGCACGTACAGGATTTTTCGAAGTTGTGTGCGTATTACAAATTAATTATGATTTGCTATAACGGTGAAGGAAAACATCGCGAGGAAACCTGCACACTTGAGTTCTTTGAAAAAAAAAAGTTCTTAAAAAGCGTGTGAAGTCTACCAATTCGCACTTGGCCAGCGCGGTGGATTATGGCCTAACCCCTCTCACTCTGAGAGGAGAACCGTGCCCAGCAGTGGGACAGTAATGGGTTGATGATGATGATATTTATGATCGCAACTCGACGAACCACGTGGCGTGCATGTCATGATGCCAATCTGACACGCAGAGGGTTACTCAACACGAAGAATTTTTACGACTACTATAGCTGGGACTTCAAAATCTTATTACTCGTTGATACGTAGATTAGATTACGTTAGGTTAGAGAGACATCTAGAGCTTATTATCCGTTAATATCTTAACCAATTGTCTACATCTCCAAACATTCTTACCGAGTTAGGACTAATGTGGTTAGGGCTGATCGGTCGCCAGGGCTCCAGGCTGCCGTTGACCGGCGCGGCGGAGCGGTACTGCGCGGTGAAGTCTATGATGGGGTGGCCACCGTCACCGCCCACGTTCCACAGGATCAGCGCCAGGATTGTGGACGCGTGCACCGTCACATTCACTAGCGGGGGCGGTTCAGCTGGTGAAAAACAATTCTTATAAGATATTTGTGATTTCATACTAGCTCTAAATTCGACCTTATAAAATCCAAACTTGAAATTGGCTCTAAATAAAAATAAAACAATTTAATCTATTCTCAATTTGACCACATATTTTAAACGTAAACAAAAGAGTATACGTGCGTGTGTGCGTGAGTGTGTTAAATGTATGACAGTGTGTGTATGGTTTCTTTTATTGATTTAATGTATTTTTATGCACTGTTGAAAAAAAATAGCATTCTGCACTCCTTCTTTATATAAACTTTCATACTCTTCCGTCTGCGCAATGTTCGTAAAAAGGGGTGCAAAGTTTTTGCTTAGCAACGCGTCTGTGGTCGACTTCAGTTAGGATTCTGGTCTTATCTGGGGTGGATCATAAATATCCATGGGCGGCAGTTGCCATTTACCAACAGGTGGACTGCATGCTCGTTTGCTACTCCATCATATATAAAAAAATAGACTTCTAATTATTTAAGTAATTAATCAAATACCAATTAAGCAGATCATATATTATGATGTATGCACATGTTACCACTGTACCATTGCGAAAATATTAACATTTCCAACAAAAACATTTATTTAAGAACTGTCCGTTATTTCTATATAATCCAAGTCAACGTCTATTGTTGAATATTACATGTTAAGTTCAGACAAGATACATAATATTATGTACAATATGAGTATGGCATGCATCCTTTAGCGTACACATCACGATAACGAGACAATTTGACATGTGCCTACTAGTAAATAAATTATTTTCTATCATGTAATAAGCGCATGTACCTACTCATTATGATCTGTTTGTGTTGTGTTGTGTTTTTGTTTAAAAAAGTATAAACTGGGATAAAATAAATTTAGGTTTTAGCGGTATAAGGAGTGATAGCTTAGTGGTTGAAAGTCGTCAACTCGATCGAAGGGTCGAGTTTGAAGGTGGTAGAAGCCTTTGTAGTTCGACTCCGGCGGCACCACTTATTTATGCCTAATAACAACAGTGTTAAGCGCTGCTGTGTTCTGGTTTGAAGGGTGTGGTAAGGGAGATAAACTTAACGAGGC
>DWRA01002469.1:0-13973 GCA_018250295.1 Spathilepia clonius
TGAAGTCGACCACAAATGCGTTGCTACCCCTGAGGACTAAGTTGGAATGCCTCGGTAAGTTTATCTCCCTTACCACAACCTTCAAACCAGAAGACAGCAGCGCTTAACACTGTTGTTATTAGGCATAAAATAGTGTGGCGGTGGTGCCGCCGGAGTCGAACTACAAAGAGTTCTACCACCTTTAAACGCGATGCGATGCGATAGATGGTTTTTATTTGTAAATGACGCATGCACATTTATTAACAGAAATACATAGATGTAATTAATTGCAGGCATAAAAACACCTCAATGTCAATTTTAGCATCACATAAATACTTAGTTTGTTATAATACCCCCAAAGCTTTATTGGACTTAACTTGTAAACTTTATTTACTACCTACTTTAAACCTTTTCGCAGTTTGACTGCAGTTAATACTAATTCCTGACCTATTTAACCTTGTAAAATCAGGTGGACGGAATACCCGTTTACTACTTCTGTTTAACAAATTATAGTCTATGGTAAAAACATAGTCTAATAATAAAAAAAAATCTTCTGTTTCCCAGACTAAAGCTTTAGCCCAGCGGAACTTAAATATTTTGATAAAATTAGGTTCATATGTAACTATTTTAATAAGCAATAAATATATCTATTAATTAATCAAAGTAATAGAAGATTAATATACAATTTGTTCCTCGATAAAAATCTCCAAGGTATCATCTCGGTTTGCTACTCATTTGATACTATTACCCAAGATGAGTAAATCTATCAATCGCCTTCAACTGTAATCAAAAGAAGTTGCAGATAAAACTCCCCGATAAAGGCCTACAACCATTTTTTACTCAGTATTGATTCTGATCATTAGCGCGGCGGTTAGGTAGCGATGAGGACGATAAACAAAGTTATTTTTATCTAAATAACACAAAAACTGTGGAATAACACGACACATTTGTCAAGTGGCGAACAGATAAGGCCGGTACGAAGGGCTCAATTAAAAATTTATACCCCGATACAACTAAGGCAGCCCATAATTAAGATATCTTACGCGCATAGATTATTCAATTCGTAAAAAGTAGGAAACCTCATCTACACATTACTAGCAATTCAATCTACACCTTATAACTCCATAATAAAGTTTACTCCGTAGGTTAAAGAGTTAAAAGATACGACGTTACGACTTAAAAGATAAGTAGACGAGTTACGACGTGTGGATATCTCGAGACGGGTTGGCGGGAAGCGATTTTCATTTGTAATTAGCGGCCTGTTGCGATACGTCGCGTGGTTTAATGCGTATTATGTCGGGGCTTCTTGTTGGAAAAGATAAGTCGAAGAGATACTAGCGCATAGGCTTTTTACGCTGGAAACTTGCAAAACTTATCTAATTAATATTAAAATTGTGAAAATGAAAATTAACATAACACATTTTAAAGGTTTGTTAGATATCGTTTGCATTAATATTCATATTATTATTGTTTAGATTTAGCTTTATTTTACCTACAAATTATAATACTACCTTTAGGCAAAAATAATGTTTTATGTAATACAAATTTCAAAACGGTACAATAATAAAAAGACATGTTGCCATTTTGAAACAAGGTATATTTCATTCCATTTATTCGTCAAATTAAATTTTATTCGCTGCTTATTAAATAAATTACGAAGCACGAAGTAAAGTGTATGTTGTGGTGAATTTAAAATTATGACAAACTTTCCACGGAAAGAAGACATTACACACCTTGATTATACACCAGGGCCTGTAATGAAAGGAAATGTCACAAGGATATTGGTTTTGCTCAGGGATATTATCAAGCTCATTTTTCATACCGTAATTCAATTTTAATCAGCGGTTGTATCATTATTTATGACAGTTATAAAGAAAAAATATGTGGTGGTAATGATGTAACAGTCGATTCACGAATTTGCCATTATTATTTTTACGGAGGTCATTTAAACGTTACGAAGAGGAATGAGACGAGATAAGATGAGATGAGATGAACGATTTCGATCAAAATAATCGAAATTATTTATTGCGTAATTGTTTTAATTATAACAACATTTTTAGATGTCTTAAAGTTCAATGGTTATTTACTTAACTAAATAGCACGGTCCAAGCATTTACGCATAACTCTCAACATACTGTGGTCTTATTTAACTGAATCATGCAATAATGAAAACAAAGAAAATCGTATAATGTTATTAATCACATTAAAGCCTTTTGATTACGAAAAAATACGTGAATATGATATTAGTAACAAAAACTACACTAGTAAACAAAACATTTCGTAACTAGACACACGATTACCAAACAGTATGAAAAACTGCTTTGCAATATATCAAAGTCTCTGAACAATGTAATTATTAAAACGATGATGTGTACATTGGTATTATAAGATTTTATTACACCATCACTTATAATCTAGCATATAAATCTTACCCATCAACATTAACGTGTTGCTTCATTACTTGCGATTAACGAGTTCACTGGGATATTATTTTCTATTTATATTAATATAATGTCTAATTCGCAATCCTGGTTTGTGGAGTGTAAAACTTTTAGGAAAATTGGAAGTTTAGCATTTTCGTGGGATTGAAATAACAAACGCAACTTGCAGTCGTATGCCCGTTGTTAAATGACTGGCTATTAATGTCTATCTATCCTCTAAACATCTATTATTGGTCAAAGGTTTTCTTTAAAGAGCACTGCTTTGGTCTGCATCGGTCTGGTGCACTCTAAAACCAAAACATTCCCTTTTGTCTTATCAAGTTTCGAACTCAGTGTTTTGCCTAGACATTGCCGCGTTTTAAGAATCTTTCTTCCTCAATATTTATCGCTTCTTTGAGCAATTCTGCAGGCACATTGGTACTTACAAAACTCTCGGAAATAGCAAGCTAATTCCAAGAGCTTTGTCGGTAAGCTTAGTTCGTCTACGAGTTTCATCATTACCAATTCTGTCGAAACACCAAGCATAACTCTCACCATAGTACGTTGAATGATTCTGCGCTTCCCAATAAGGTTTACAGTCAAAGACTATGTCTCGGCACTACAGGTTATCACAGACCACACACATTGCTCAAATACTTTTGTCTCCAGATACTGAGAAATTGTCATGGACATCCGACCTTCTCTGAATAGGACGCAGATACTTGGCTATTCCTATACTAAGTTGGAGTCCTTGCATAGGTATATTTTAACCGTTATTTGATACAAGTTTTAAAATTCATTACCCATTATAACTAAATCGAAACGTTTCATCTTAGTATTGCTTCTAAGTTCTATCGTTAAATTAGTGAAAGATAAAATTACTTTGCCGCTATATTCACAA
This sequence comes from Spathilepia clonius, assembly GCA_018250295.1. Classification (NCBI taxonomy): domain Eukaryota; kingdom Metazoa; phylum Arthropoda; class Insecta; order Lepidoptera; family Hesperiidae; genus Spathilepia; species Spathilepia clonius. The sequence goes on from DWRA01002469.1 coordinate 3,301, forward strand.
AATGATTTATGATTAAGTTATTCTTAAGGAAATTATTATTTAAGCGAATAATTTACCAAGTGAGACAAGGCGATACGTAATTAGAAACATAATGGTACGCATTGGGAGGGTTACGTAAATCAATGTGTGAATAACGAAACGCAAAAAGACCAATTAGTGGTGTGCGAGAGTCGATAGTTTAGCGGATGTCGATAACATTCCGAGCTGGGACGTGACTGCACAGTGCAATGCGACCAAGTTTAACCGGTTCTGTCTAAGCGATAATATTCTTTATTTACTTGTACGAAGGAGTGATAAAAGCGTAGTTATAATTTTGCTCAGATCGGACGTGAGTTCGATTAAAAAATGTGATTTGTGGTCGGTACTCGGCTGCTTTTATTTCATGAGTGTACGTGACGGCAGATTGGCAAATCATAACATGGGCTCTAATTATTTAGCTGCTGTATTAATCTCAACCACCTTTTTATCACTCAGCATCTAATTTAGTAGCTGTGTAATAACTGTTAGTAATATCAGTTTTAACCAAAGTTCAAAATTTGACAATTATTGTTAAAAAAAAATGAGAATGGCTAATATTGATTATTACTAACGGACATAAAGTGAAAGGTAATTTTATGGTAAATAAAACAACAAATCGCTTCGAAGATTGCAACGAGAGAAGTCGCCAATAGTTCATCGTTGCTAGAGCTTTGTTGTGTATGCAACATATAACAGAATATTAGGTTCGCAAGAAACTTTAACCAAATTATCATTTTTTATAAACATAATTACAATCTTTCTTAAAACTTAAAATGTAACTTAAGAAGTATCAAAACAGTTTCTCAATATGATAATTAATTTATTTATTTTATTTAAATTAATTTAGTTAAATGAATTTAACTATGAACGTATTATACGTTTCGAACTTATTATTTTAAATAAAAAGTACATAATTGGTACACTATTCAATATAACCATAATTCTTTGCGTCAATTTTAAATTCTCTACTCTAATATTTAATATTTCAGATTCATAATTCTTAAACCTGATAGACGTAGAAATCAAGCATATTCGTGTACCTAAATAAAACTATTAAAAGACCTACTTTTATTTTAAGAGATAAATGTTTGTTAAAAGGTTATTTTTTATAACCGGAACATATTAATCTTTAGGTGTTCATATCATAAATGCAAGCGGCAAATGTTATGACATTTTGTTTAATAGCTTGTATAATGCTCGTGACTGCATTGATAATGTTTGTCACTTCCATGTATCTAATGTCGGTAAAGAGCACTTGAAACAATTCAAAAGTAAGCTGACTCATTTATTTTAACAAGAAGTTTCTTGTCTATTTAGGATAGTGGAACTTTTTGAAGTTCAATTGCACCACTATATTTATTTCTATCGTGTATTTATTGTATATTCTAACTAGTCTGCTAGAAAACTATTCTATAGGCTATATACTCTATAGACGTACTTATTCGTAGCGTTGTAACTTAGTTCTCAGGGGTAAAGTATCTATGGCCGATTTCAGGCAGGACTCTTAATCTTATCTGATGCTGATTATAGATGTGTGTTATAGATGGGTTGAAGTAGCCACTTGCCATCATGTGGAGTACATGCTAGTTATCTGTTTGTATATTTCAAAATAAAATATGACAACGATGTTTCGAATCTGCCAATCATTTTTACATTACTCTTACGATGAGCGTCAAAGTTTTTAGGATTAGCTTAATCGAATTTACACACATATACACATATACACTACATTATTTTTAACAAATATATAAAACTGAATTCTATGTCACAAAAAAAAAACAAAAAATAATTAAAACATTTCTTTAAATTGTAATAGTTTAGTACTTAGTTCTCAAAGTTAGTCGGCGCTCAAATTGGACACAATTTACATGCTAATCCACCTCAATATAAGTTGAGTGCCGACTTTAAAACTACGTACTAAATTATTATAATTTATATCAACTATTATAAAATCATGTAGGTACTAATACAGCCAATTTACCTATATGATTTTATAATAGTAGTTTTTATACTTTTAATAAACTTTTACTAGCCATATTATTTAGTGTATAGAATGGATACTATATGGAATCTTCATGAATACAATAATTTCACAAACTTCAAACCGTTTTTACTTGTCTACCACTTGCCTACCACATTAAACTTTCATAACCGCCGTCAGATCACCACTTATACATGTTGTATCCGCAACTTGTAATTTATAGAGTCGTTTTCCACTCCGTTGAACTACTTTCTGACACGTGTCAAAATGATCAATCACCTCGATAACCACCGCAATTTTACTCAAATGTGTACAAGTTATGCCTATTTACCCTAAGTAAATACATATTTATTATAATTAATGTTTTGTACGTAATATTATTAAGAGCCAAAGAGTAATCATTTTGTCACTATTAATCAATGATTTTTATTCAAATTAATCGGTGTTAAGTATTTGTACTACAAATTTATTATCACATCTGAGAGTTATTTGAAAAAAAAAAGTTGTGAAAGGTGCACGAAGTCTACCAGTCGCACTTGTTTGGCGCAGTTAACTATAGCCTTAACCTTCTAGCTCTGAGAGGAAACATTCCAAAGTGTGTAATAATCCATTATATTTTAAAAAAATCATCTTAAGTTTTACTATCATGCAAATTATCACAAGCGCAAGCTTAAGAATAGGCAACTAATTATTTTGTATTAAGTTTAAACCACGAATATTAAGGTAATAGTTTTCATAGACAGATTAAAAATAATTTAGGTGGTAGAACCCTTTGTAGTTCGACTCCGGCACCACCGCCACACGTATTTCTGCTTCATAACAGCAGTGTTAAGTGCTGCTGTCTTCTGGTTTGAAGAGTTGTAGAAAGGGAGATAAACTTAACGAGGCATTCCAACTTAGTCCTCAGGGTTAGCAACGCATCTGTGGTCGTCTTTAGTTGAGATTCTGGTTTTGACTGGAGTGAATCACAAATGTATACAGGCGGCAGGTGCCACTTACCATCAAGTGGACTACATGCTCGTTTGCTACTCCATCGTAAAAACAAAATATTCTTAGACTTTCGTTTTCGTTTAGCCTTCAGTGGCCGAAAGAAAGAGCTTCACACCAAATCACAGAAAAACTACATTCAAAGTAAGAGAACAATTAACAAAAACATTGACTACATGCAACTGACCTTGTTTTAAAGTATTTAAATAATCTTCAAAGCGCATCTATTTAAAGCGGGCGTTGATTTATTTCCGAACTAATGTTTTCTCAGTGTTAACCGAACAAAAACAAAACTAGCATCAAAGAGTGTTTGAGGGTCTGTCAGTCTGTAGCGCCATCATTTAGAGCTGTCAATCATCTGAGTAAAGGGGTGGTAACAGGTTAAAATAATTTTAGTGGAACTGTTTGAAATCGATTTGGAAAAATGTTTACATTTTCTGCATTAGCAGGAACTTCGCGCTAATTCTGGTCGATTGTTTAATATTTTTTATGTAATGGAACCAAAGGAGCATGTAGTGCAATGGGTTAATCGTAGGGTCCAACTTAAAACTCTTCATATTACTTCTCATCGTTACCGTACCATAAAAATTCAGAAAGAAATCATAAACTACGATGCTTTAATGCTTTTTGCAGGTAATCTGGTGAGTGCAGATTCTCACAACTTTGAGGAACTTGGAGGATTGTTTACCTTACCTCTGACATATAATTTAACGGAAGGTATCATTTGATACCAACCCAAACATAACAAAGCGTTTCATAAAGCCTCAAACCATAATTTTGATTGTATAGAATCAGCAAATACGCATGAATTCCGCTTGATGGATAGTGGCTACTGTCAAACATGGACATCTGTTAGAGGCCTGCCTGGCACGTCAACCGCAGATGCGTTACTACCGCTGGAGATTAAGATGGAACACCTCGGGTAGGTAAGTCCCCTTATGCAAAAAAGTTTAAACCAGAATAAGCAGCGCTTAATACTGTTGTTATAAGGCAGAAATAGGTATGTGTGGCTGAGGTACCTCCGGAATCGAACCACGAAGGGCTCTACCACCTTCAAAACGACTTAACCACTGTTATTTGATGGCAAACAACCGTGACCAACTTAACTTTCAAGCTCGGAAGCAAGCACGACATCTACTAGCGCTATAGAAACAATAACAAAGTATACCTATGTCTAAATATTTCAAGTCCATTGCGACACCTCTTAATATTGGTCCCGAGTGCTGGCTGTATGCACGCGTGACGGCGCATAAATCATCTCACAATAGCGAAATAAAAACGTCCGAACAATAATGGAACGGACGGTCCATTGAGTTTCTTTACTGCATATGGGCGAAACGGTTCGGCGCGCGCGCATTTTAATTTCATAGCTCAAAGGAATCGGGGATTTGCCGCGGTTTGATGCAATCACGAATCGATTATTATGGAAATAACATCAGAGGGACTTTTAGTGCAACTATTGTCTTCGTCATATTTAGTATCAATAGCATTAATTCACGTAAGCACATGTTTAAGCACGTGTCATGTCTGAGAATGAGAACGGTTTAGCCATTGGTGAGCTGATACACTTGTGTTGTGTCCCTCAGACATAAGCGTCAGATCTAGTACAAAACATTCGAAGAAAACGTCTTCAATTATGACGTTACCTCCACAATCATTATTCATCTTCAGTCATAGATTACTGAAAATATTTTTGATTCAATCCCATTATAAAATTTACATACATACTAAGTGTGGTGCAAAAAATAGATACCTTTCTTTTTCGATGTAATTGTTGCATAAGTTGATCGCACCAAACGTTAAAAAAGTATATAAATATCCTCACAGGCTTTTTGAGTGTTTTAAAGACATCTTATACGATTGGCCAAATCGTTTGCAAAGTACAGCCACACCCATTTACTAGTTTTACAAAAAATATTTTCGTAAACTTACAATGCAATAAAAATATGATTTTCCAGCCAGTGGTCTTTGGTATGCAACAAACGCCATTAAAGCACAAAGTTCAAGTAAGAACCGTTTCAAAAATTAATTCCTTCGTTATAATAATTATTTTACTGACCGTACTAATGCGTTGCACATGTCACTTTAATGTATCATCACCTTTTATTATGGGGCAATTTACATTTATTTTCTACTAATTATAATTGTTCATCTAATTATACGAATTCAGTGGCGACTAGAGATAATGGGATGCCACCTTTTATTGTATAAATTAAAAGGGATCTATTCTGTGCGCACAAAATTCATAGTTTCGTCCGAAGCACCTAACATCGAACAAACATACACTTTAACCTTATTTATTTATATATTTGACGATTAAATCCTGTTCTGAATGGATTTAAACCATTCTTAAACCAAAATTGAAACTTTCATTTGACATTACACTGAATTATTTTATTGAATCATGTCATAAAATTTATTTTCGAGTAGGTCCGAAACAGAAACGGTGTTACAGAATATACCCCCTAAATTTGAGGGAAAAAAACATAAATTAACTATTCATTTTTGACTTTATTACCGCTGCATAAGAACAACATCCCTTGTTCTCAGCAACTTTTTCGTAAGCTATACAGCGTGTCCTATTTAACATAAACGGCAGTTTGATTAATTATATTTAGGGTGATGTTTTATCGTTGTATCGTTATTTATTACGATGTGGAAAAACTTACTTAATTTAAATATTATTAGAGGAGTTACTTATAGATAATATTATACTTAGTATACAATTAATAATATTTATGGCCCACTTAAATTATGATGTATTTTAATATTCCTTGAACGTAATGACTGTTTTTGCGTTCTGTAGCAATATAGTAGTCAGTAATATTGTTTTGAATAATTTAGACTGAAAATGTGAATGAAGAGTGTAGGGTTTTGTTCCTAATATTCAGTTTCTTTCTACATTAGCTTGTTTTGTCTTCTGTGTGTGCTTACTGAGAAAAATATATATTCATGTAATGAAAGTAATAATCGACTAAAATAAGAATTCTAAATTACATTATTCTGAATTACATACAATGTTTTGTAATAGATCTTTGATACTAATCTATGATTTAATGATACTTATAACAAAAAAACAATGAAGATTTTTTCTATTTGGCTGATTGTCTATTTGTTCGTTTCTTTGTCTGTATGTTTGTTTGCGTTAATCTACTAATCGGCCGGAGCTATTTTTGCGATACTTACTGGCGGAACTTAGGCAACTTTAACTTTAGAAATTGTTTTTAGATTCCGTGTTAAAAATTAAAAACCCATTACATTTACCGCTAACCACTTTTTATTAAAACTGTTGAAGGTATAAAATCTTAATTACCTATATGTATAATAAGTTAATTTTTTTAAAAGCGGTTCAGACCGCGGGCTGTACCTAATATCGTTAATAAATTTTCTCACGCGTCCAATTTCAAGTTAAACGGACACAGTAGTCAAGTAGTAACATTTCCAGAAACATATAAAGCGAAGTAATTGCCTAATATAAGCAGCACATAATTACCGGCTATAAAAATGATAAAATGCACAACCGATAATTAAGCCGTAAATTGTTTTATACCGTAATTACCTCAGCTGTTTGACTGACGTTAAGCAATGGTTACGATGATGATTCATAGGTAGTTAATTTTACAGTAAGTTAACAACGGGTTAACTTTTTATAAAATTGAAGTAGCAATGAGCAGTCTTTTCTTAGTAGAAAATGAGCATGCGGTCCACCTGATGGTAAGTAGCAACTGCCGCCCATGGACATTTGTGATCCAACCCAGATAAGACCAAAATCCCAACTGAAGTCGACCAAAGATGCGTTGCTACCCCTGAGGACTAAGTTGGAATACCTCGCTAAGTTTGTCTCCCTTACTACACTCTTCATACCAGAAGACAGCAGCGCTTAACACTGCTGTTATTAGGCAGAAATAAGTGTGGCTGCGGTGCCGCCGGAGTTGAACTATAAAAGGTTCTACCACCTTTAAAGTTTTGATCTGATCGTGCTCGTAGATATGTGCAATGTACTCTAAAGGCGAGAAAGTAGTAGAATCATTGCTTTATCTTCTATGTGTGTTTAATAAGAAGAAAATATATTCATGTTATGGAAGTAGTCGACTAAGATAAAAATCTTAAACCACATAATTCTGAATAAAATAGAAAGTTTTGAAATATTATTTTTTGATGGTAGTAGTTCATGATTTTTCGAAGCTCATAGAACCTTTTGTAGTTCGGCTCCTGAGGCATCAACGCCGTACCTATTTCTGCCTAATAACAAAACTGTTAAGCGCTGCTGTATTCCGGTTGGAAGGGTGTGGTAAGGAAGACTTACTCATCCGCGGCGTCCTAACTTAGTCCTTAGGGTAGCAATGTTCCTCTGGTCAACCTCAGGCGTCCTACCTAATCTTATCGGGGGTTGAGTACAGATGTCAATGAGTGGCAGTGGCCACTTACCGTCTGGTGGATTCAATCTCAAAAAAATTCTTGCTAGAATCTTACGTCGCCATCATATAGAAGTTTTATATTGGATATTATTAACATCGCGCTAAGGACACCTCTGCATCTTCATTACTATGTAAAAAAGGGTTTCCTAAATACTGTAACATTTCAGCAGCTAATCCTATGCAATTAAATGAATCACTGACTTTCTTGTCTCGCCAATATGAGTCCTATTCCGGCGTCATACGTTAAAAATATGCGTGAGCTGACTGGATGGTGTTATGCGTCAAGTCGTCAGACGCAAAAACCAGACGGTAGCTTCAACGCGCGGTCGCGACGTGGTGACGTCGGTACCGTTCCGTATTCTTTTGATCCTTGGATGTGGTATTTTTTATAGGTCATCGAATTCTGAAATGATGGCTTTAATGAGGTATGCTCTGAATAGTCTCTTGTTATAAGTTGTATAGCTCAGACGATAAGTGGTTACTTGTAACCCAAAGTGAGCATTCGTTATTTGCGTAAGTCGTAATTAGTTCTAAAGTCGGCTACTAATGCCTTTTTTTATACCTCTGTTCCTCTGTACATCCTCTGCATTACGTTAAAAGGCCGTTTTCATGTCTTACATTTATTGCATTGTTTAAATCAAAACACATCAGGTGAATGGGTGGCCACTAATGTATAAATTTCGTGCGTTATTTAGCACTTCAAAGAGCACGTGAGCCGATTAGGTATTATTAATGGATAGCAACTGTTAAATTATTATCAAAAACACACTCACATTCTAAGCCTTCCACAGTCTTAGAAACCCAATTCCCAACAGTGGGGACACAAAAAGCTAATACTTTATTACACTGAATAGTTCCATACAATACTGAGTACAGCAATACACCTTCCATACACTTCAATTTGATAAAATACCGCTGATTACATCAACCACTATTTATTATGCCATATCCGTACCCATCACTTCGCAACTCCGGCGCACGTCACATAAATCAAGATGGCGGCGATAACAGGCCACTCATAAAGGCAACGAGAACGGCTTTACGATTCATAATTGTACTTTATTAAATATCCGCCGGTTGCATTTTAATGGAAGAATTCTGACCAATAAAACCTGAGCCGTAAGACTTCTGTAGACTGAATAAGATACAGAAGTGGTTGTAAAGTAAATAATGTATAAAATCTTGCTATGTCGTTTCTTTGATAAAAGTTTCATGAAACAACATATTGAACAGTTGTAACATGCTTTAACTTTATTACTTAGTGAAATTTTGCATAGGATTTTCAAACCCATATACATCGTTCATACTTTCAAAGGATTATTGATACCTATATTATTCATATTTTTACTACGCCTTATGTCTCTTCTACGTGACTCATATACAGTGGACTAAAGTCATTTTCCATCTATTGAATAATTTATTAAGTATTTTTCTTTTAATAGACAGCTATTTTAAGATACATTTTTAAATAAAATCTGTGTTCTTGTTACGTTTCATATAAATATTTATTTATTGAAGTATCATCTATATCAGCTAATTTTATTATTAATAACTCTAAGCTCGACAAACCGAATGCAAAAAACTGTTATAAAGCTAAAAAATGTACGTTGTACTAAAGTACAATTAAAGTAGATATATTTCGAGAGTTGTTAATTTCGTTTTAGATAACAAAAAGTAACTGCATTTAATCTCGATTTGCAGCTCAATATTATGTCACTGGATTGATCTCTTTTATATCACGAGCGACTTCAATTCTAATTCTAACATCATTTATTCATTATAAATGAAAAGATTGCTACTTCTAGAAATATGTTTTCTAGAGAATGTTTTGTGGTAGGTACAGAAAATACCTGTACCTACTACAAAACTTATATTATCTATATGTTATACAGACACTGAAGAAGGTTTCAGAAAATTCATCCTTTGAGGGACTTTAGTTGAGGAAAGCTAGTAATAAGTAAACAATATTAAATTATGTTTTCTACACTCATAACCTTACTCTGAATTCCACGTATCATGGTTGCTATAAACGTATTAAAAAAGTGTTTACAAATGTAAAACATAAATTCACCAATAGATTATCTGTCTAACCGGGGATTGAACCCGGAACCAAATTAACTGGTATGTAAATCGCTGCGCCTCGGGGGTCGTCTGTTTTATGTCATGTTATTATATCGTGCCTATTATGTATACAGTAGCACCCATTCATTATATAATCAGAATAACAGACACATAACGAGTATAATATAAATGCAAATGTATTGTATTTATGACATTGCACAATTATCTTAATCTAACTACTACTTAATTATCTTGAATATCTTTTATCATAGATGACGAAAATTAATAGACTGCTCATATTTATCTATCTTTTCATTTATACATATATCTTAGATTCTCGGTAATGTGCAGAATTTTATTATGTCTATTGCTTTTTGGTTTTTACTATACGTACTTGTTTTTTTTAACTTATTCCTACTCCTACCGCTTTAAAAATCATCGTTTTAAAAATACCTATGTCTTTTTCATATTTGTAGAAACTTTTCAGATTTTTGTTATTACTAGCGGACAGTTAATGTATCGAATATTGTAAATTTTCCAAAGAAAAAGAAAAATAACATTTGCAAGTATAGAAAAGACGTATATGGTCGATCACAACGTTGCTAAGTTACACCTTTTCCAAAACCTACTTATAAACATTTTTAATCAGATATAGGTAATGTACATACAAGAAATTCGTAACGTCATCCAAGCTTCCGAGTGAATATCCCTGACGGATATCTATTTCAGATGAGATTCCGAAGCATAAACGATAGTTATCAACAACTCCAAATATCTACGTCAAGTTTTATTTCCGAATCGTCGTTGACGCATATCTAGAATAGATCGCGATAATACAGCACTTCTAACACCGACACTAACTTGTAGGTACAATCTAAATTTGTAACTTATTTATTAAATAGAAAAAAATGTTTGATTGTATCTATAAAATTCTGTATACTCTGTATTAAGTTACTACTACTAACTACTAAGGTACTCAATTGATTGACTTGAAATTTTTACACAACCTTGTAATTCTATGTTACAATGTTTTTATGTACTTTTATCCAGAATTTCTCTTAAAAAATAGATTGTTTTTATATTATAGAAGTAGCAAAAGGTTAAAGTTGGTAGAACCGTTTGTAGTACGACTCCGACGGCACCACCGCCACACTTATTTCTGCCTAATAACAGCAGTGTTAAGCGCTGCTGTGTACTGGTTTGAAGGG
>DWRA01002470.1:0-13973 GCA_018250295.1 Spathilepia clonius
TACTTTTAATTAAAATATAAATAAATGTACAGTAACGTTGTATTTAATTAAATGAATTAATCTGTGGTCACTAATAACAGTTTCAATCTGTTGTGACAAATTCGATTTTACGTTTGTTTTGTTCTGAAAGTCTGTATGAGTTGAATGATGCTCTTGGTGTAATGGCATATTTGTATCGAGCTTGTGACAACAAAGCGTTCGTTTCTATAATTTTAACTTCTGACACTGACCATCAAGAACAATTTCAATTGATATACGCCCGTTAATAATAAATCTATCTAATTTACTAATGTCTAGTAAACGAGAATGCCAAATATCTTCTTTTTTTTTGGATTAACTATTAAAATAGCGGGCGATAATATACTTCATTTTTTGTATGCAGATACAATTACGGATCGTTGAACGTGACACGTGAGGTGTGGAAGAGAACCAGAGACGCCGGTATTCCATTCGTAAGTATTTTTTTCTTTTTATAAACACTATGCGTGTTTTAATGCAATAGATTTATTTAATGTAAATATTTTACGAACATTCAGCCCGACTGTTGTTAACTGAACTTTTCGGCCTTATATCAGCAGTATCAGTCATGTAGTACCATGCTTTGGTTTGACAATACATTGACATGAGGTGTTCCAACGTAGTTTATAATTAGTGGTACCCATGAACGTCTTATAACACCATACAGAACAGTAGTTCCATTGGTCACAGTCATGTTGCTACATCTAAGGACTAAGATCTACTTCACACAACATCACTACCCTCTTGCTATAAGGCAGTAATATAATATTGTAGGTAAAATCACCTGGAAATAATCATATACTGTACATTTCAGGACGTACAATGGAACGACCTAGACTATATGCATGCGGCGAACGACTTCTCATACGACGAGGTGAAGTATGCCGGGCTGCCGGAATTCGTGCGGCATCTACACGACGTCGGCATGCACTACGTCATATTAATTGGTGAGACAACGTTCTAATAACGTATTGGAGTAGTTAGGTTATTCAGTTATTACGTAAGTATCAAAGGGTGGTGGGAGAGATCTAGAGAGTGATTACGTCAGCTATATTTATTTATTATTTCTGATTTCTTTATATTTTTTCTCAAAATTGTTTAGGTCTAATATGCTAGGTTTAGGGAGGAAGAGTTACTAAAGTTATGCTTGCGTATTACTTGAAGAGTACAATAGATATTGCGGTTATTCTTAGAGGAAGGAAGGCACTGCCTGAAATTGTAATAATAATGTTTATTGGCCCTTTTATAGCGAGAGGATATGGTTTTCTTAAATTGCCAGTCCCCGGACGCTTTTTACTTTAAATAAATAATTTTGTATATACCTCTCAGTAAGGACGCATTATACGATACTGATCCTAAAACGCAGCATTAAGTCTGAGCTTAAACTGATTTGAACAATTTTTTTTGGATAACTTTAACTTTTAAGATTAATGATAAATATAAGGATTATAGACAAATTTAATCGATGTAATTCTAGACCCGGGGCAGAGCCCGGGAGACAAACCTGGTGAGTTCCCGCCATACGACCGGGGAATTGAATTGGATATCTTCATCAAAAACTCCACTAACCAACCATTCGTTGGCAAGGTGAGCGGTTGTTGTAAAATTTATTCAATAGTTTTTATGCGATCTAATTAACCAACTACAGCAAAACTGTCATTCACAAGTGGTCGGCATCGTAAACGGACATTTGCAACATAAGAATTGGTCTTAGTACAAGATATACGCCTTCTGGTATTTCATAAGTCAAATAGATATTATGTAAAGCCACTTCTATAAATATTAGCTCGCTCTTATGGGGCGATTGTCATCTGTTGTCTTATTTCGCCAAGTTTTGTTTTTATATGTATATCATACTATTTATTTCAGGTGTGGAATCCAGTTGCAACAGTGTGGCCAGATTTCACCCATCCGAATTCTACTGCTTACTGGGTCGAAATGATGTCCAATTTTCATAAAAAAGTGAAATTTGACGGTGCTTGGATAGTAAGTAATTGTAATTGCCATTATTACTTTCCAATATACATTTTGCTAACAAATGAAGAAGATCATTAGCATTTAAAGTAGTTTTTAGACAGAGTAATTATATTGAAGGTTATTATAAACTCATGATTTTTTTCTTCTCTTACACATATTTCTAAATTAAAATTTTGTGAATGAATCAATGGCATTAAAAATATTTATATAAGTCTATATAACCTATGCCTAATAACCTCCAGGACATGAACGAGATATCCAACTTCATATCGGGTTCCAAGTATGGTTCTTGCGCCCCTGAGGATCTCCCGTACAAGCCGCTGGCGCTGCACCGCGAGGGGCTCAAGTACAAGACGCTGTGTATGGACGCGCGGCACTACGCGGGCCGCCACTACGACTGGCACAACCTGTACGCGCTCACCGAGGCCATCGCGACGCAGTTGTGAGTGTTCCTGGTCCGTCGGGCCCTAGGGGGCGGCACACCCACGAACAGTTCCCCTAAAAGCCGATAATGCTGTAGCTGTCTAAAATTTTCTAAGTGAAGGTTCTTTCGTAAAATTCTAATAACTCATGCGAGATCCTTGAACGTTTGGAAATGGTTAGATATGATGTTTTATTATTTTGCAAAAGTTTTGTACTACTAATACGTTTAGGATAAAACATTACTTTTAGAAAAACCTTAAACAAGTTGGTATCAGTTTAATTATTTTATGCTATAAAGTGATAATCTGCTCTGTGGTTATATTAATTTGTTTAATGAATTTAAATGTGTACATGTCGACAGTGCGCTGCAAGAGGTACGCGGTCGTCGGGCATTCGTGATCTCGCGCGCGTCGTTCCCGGGGCTCGGCCACGTCGCCGGACACTGGAGCGGCGACGTCGCCAGCGACTGGCACGACATGCGCATGTCCATACCCGGTAACCGCACGTACACTCGCACACACCACGCATGTCCATACCCGGTAACCGCACGCACAAGCACACGCGATAGAACGTACGCACACGCGCTTGAGCGAGAATGTCCCACACATGTGCGGGCGCTAGCGCATACGCACGTATGCTCGCACGCACCGCTCCGGCAACACGAAGTACAAACTACGAGCATTGGTGAAATACATAAGGTAGCTACACCTTTCAATTACACACATGTGGGTCCCACACGTGTATATGCGAGAATCTCATGCACTCATTTACTATTGCCAGTTACGATTATAACTTTCACAAACTTATTATAGTCTTCTCAGACTTCACTAGCAATGTGATAAAGAATGAAATCCTATGAAAGGGTTGACTCATCCATCACTTACCTTCCATATAACCCTTTCAACCCTTAATAAGCTTATTAATATCTTATAAATATCATTTCGTATACGACTATTTAATACCAAAATGCAGTTTCATAAAATAGTACTTCTTTGTTACAGAGTTACTCAGCTTCAGTCTTTTTGGTATACCAATGATGGGATCTGATATTTGCGGGTTCAATGGGAACACCACAGTGGAGCTCTGCAAGAGGTGGATGCAACTTGGCGCTTTCTATCCATTTTCAAGAAATCATAATTCTGATTCTTCCATTGTGAGTACACTTTAAGTTATCTTTAATGTTATATATATTTTTTTAATTTCTATGTTATTTATCTTGTATATATTTTAATTTAATGTGAGGGTGCATTTGCTTAATATAGTAACGAAGTTTAAGATAGTTTGATAATTTGGTTTTTAAAAGCTGTAAATCTTAAAATTGATGTCATATCCTTAATACTTAATTGGTTACTTACCAGCGTAAGTTCCATTTGTCAAATAACTATTAATTATTTTTACAATGGATCTACCATGCCTACCATCTACCATCTGCAGGCACTTTTCTATGGGGGTCTACCACCTTTAAATTGTAGATGTAATTGTCTACTTACACGAGGTGTTTCAACTTAATCCTCAGGGGTAGCAACACACATGGGACATTGTCACAGGATTCTCAATTTATCTGGGGTCGTTCACAGATGTCCGTGGGTGGCAACGGTCACTTACTGTCAGTTAAATTATATGCTCAATTTGCTCTTTCTGTAAATAATAATAATAGCAATAGTCCATAATAATATCAAGAATAGTTAATGAGTGCCGGCCCGCAGCCGCAGGACCCGGTGTCGCTGGGCCGCGGCGTGGCGGCGGCGGCGCGCGAGGCGCTGCGGCTGCGCTACCGCCTGCTGCCGCACCTCTACACGCTGTTCTGGCGCGCGCACGTGCGCGGGGACACCGTTGCGCGCCCGCTCTTCTTCGAGTGAGTCCTTACAATTAATTGCCTCGCGGTATTATCTTTGCTACTCACTATGAGCGGTTGATATATTTTTGTTATTGTCGAAACAGCAGAGTAGGTATTAATAATCTCTGAAATTATTCAATTAATAAAAAAAAACTCGATATAAATTATACTGAAGGGGGAGGTTGATGAATTATTACATTGGAAGACACTTGATGGTACATGTTCGTAATATATTTGTAAATGAACAACAATAATATTTGGTCTATTATATACTTCTTTATAACCTCTGAATGATATGATCAGCTTAGAAAATTGAGTTATTGTGTTAATAAAGACTATAAAATAACGTCTAAGCTACTTTGAACCTATGAATGTTCTGAAAGTGATAGAACCTTTTGTGATTCAAATCCAGCGACACCGACGCCACACCTAATTCCGCTTAATAAAGACAGTGTTAAACACTGATGTATTCCTGATTTGAAGGGTATGGGTAAGGGAGTAACGTATGCTACGGTCGACCTCTAGAAAGACTCAAATCTTATCTGGGATTGATTACAAATGTCCATAGGCTGAAGTGGCTATTTCTATCAGGTGGACTGCACTCTCGCTAGCTACTTTAGCACAATAAAAACTATTAAAAATATATTCCACCAGATTCCCCGACAACGCGCTAACGCGCGACATCGACTCGCAGTTCCTGCTGGGCGCGCACGTGCTGGTGTCGCCGCTGCTGCGGCCCGGCGCGGCGGCCGCGCGCGCGCTGTTCCCCGCCGCCGCCTGGTACAGCGCGCGCGACGGCGGCTACCTCGCCGCCGACAGCTGGCGGGACGTGGGCGAGCTCGACACCGTCGCCGTCAGGGTGCGTTACGACGTCAATAACCTAACCCACTGCCGGCCACGGGTCTTCTCCCGAAGTGAGACACGCACGGGGTTCCGGGTTCGATCCCCGGCCAGCCAAAGATCTATTTCTGTTCTGGGTCTGGGTGTTTGTGTATTCGTCTTTGTGTTTGTACATGGCACCCACGAAACCGGGAATCCTAATCCGAAGTGTAGAAAGCGTCGTCTTTTTTATAACTCCTCGTACAACCGCCACACCTTTTTTATCTTATAAACGGCGGTACTAAGAGTTGCTGTGTTCTAGTTTGAATGTGGTAAGGGAGACATAATCATCTAAGGCATGGGCATTTAGTCTTCAGGGGTAGAAATGCAACTGTAACCAACCTCAGACAGGCGGAACTCTAATGTTATGTGTGGTTAATTACAAACGTTCACAGGCGGCCATGGCGTCTTACCAGCATCTTATAGGCACCTTATTAGCCAGGCTACATGTTCATTGACCACTTCTATAATGTATATACAAATAAAAGATTAAGTCATAGTCCTCCGCGCTAGATAAACTTGACATACCTTTGAATTTTTTTAGTCTCAAGTTGCAGTGGCAATTATTATTAAGTTAAGATCTGTTTCTGTATTTGTTATATAATAATAATAATATTATAATTAATCTCTGGCAGAGTGGAGCGATCCTCCCCCTGCAGGAGCCGCCCACCAGCGGGCCGGTGAGCACGGCCAACAGCCGCAGTTGCCCCATGCAGCTCATGGTGGTGCCCGACAAGAACGGCAACGCCACCGGCGAATTATATTGGGATGATGGTGATAGCATCAGTAAGTGATGTTTGTAATAGAATCTTGAAAATATTTACCCTTACATTCTAAACTACAAGTAAATTAAATTCGTGCTTTGTTATTTTTGACTGTGAAATGTCCCTATCTGTAGGCCTTGCTTAACTGTTTTCACAAAATTATGTGCATTACGTTGCTATCGTAAATTATTATTATTGTTTTCTGTATACAGACAGCTATGGAGAAAAGAAGTACAGTCATATCGAGTTCATAGTGCAAGACAACGAGCTCCGCAGCATAGTGCAGTGCTGGGGCCACGGTGTGCCCTCTGTTAATAGCATTAGTATTCTGGGCCAGGCATACCCCATCAAGTCAGTCACCATCAACGGAAACAGCTGCAGTGTTCCTTGCATCGTCTCATATGTGACCAAAACACAGTTGCTCACAATATCCGGCTTGAACCTATCGCTTGATAAACCGTTCAATGTGAAATGGACGTACCAGAAGATGGTCATAAAGACTGGGAAGAAAATTATGAGTAGTACATATGTATACGGTTGTAAATCAAAGAATTGTACCGAGTATGATTGATGTAGTAGTCAATAGTGAAGATTATTGGTAGAGGTGTAATTATACATTTGTGATGTCAATTGATTAACCGTCGGTGAAAATAGTGCCAGTTTAGTCATAGTCGTTGGTACTAAGAGATGGTGGTATTTGTCCATGTTATGAGGTGGTGGTGGTGGTATTAAAGGGGGTGACCGTCGGTGATATGAATGTGATATCACCACCTCACCCATTTTGTCTTATAACGGCAGTGTTAAGTGCAGCTATGTTTGTAAGGTATAAGGCGGAATACTTACATGAAGTGTTTCTACAGTCTATAAAGCATCTGTAACCAACCTCAGGAAGTCCTCCAAATCCTGCTTGGGGTTGAGTACAGACAACCATGACAGTGGCCATCAATGTGGCACATCAATATCACATAGAAAAGTGATCTTTTTTATAAAAAATACAAATAATGTTACATCCGCACTGTCTGTCTCAAGATGTTTTTAAATTTTACAATATTACAATTTTATTAGTTTAGTGTTTAGCATCAGGAGACAGGTTACCAAGGACTTTTGATAAACGTATCTTGATTTAGCAAATGAAGATGGTTGAAACCTGAATAAAACCTAACAGTAATGACAATGAGAATATTGAAAGATCAGTGCCATATCTGAAAAAAAAATTAAAGACCTGATGAAGCCATGTTTACTTGCAAGAAGGTATAAACCAATAATATGTTGTCATAGTTCAAAGTTCATAGCAGTCTTTTTCAGATGGATTAAAACTGCTTACCTATTTTAATAAAGGGCAGCTTAGTTCATTTTTCATAATGAGTGTCGTAATCTTTAATTTTTATTGATGTTATTATGTTATCGCACAATCCCTATGTATTTAAAACCGTATGTATTATCTGGACATATATTTTTATTTTTGGTAGGAGAAAGGATCTCTTAATGTAATTGAATGTGTTTTTTTAAAATATAGATTAAGACTAAGCGTTTTTTGCTTCTGAATGTTTATTAACATAATACGTGTAGCATTTTTGTGGGCGAAAAATATTTTTAGATAGTTATCTGAACTGTATCTCTAAAGTCAAATTGCGTGTTTCGATCAAGTATCAAATAATATTATTTCTCTATGGCTGTAAAGTGGATGATCCTTAAATCGATATCATGAACTTTGTTTGCTACATGTAAATTTAATAGAATAAAAATTATAATGTATCAAATAAAAATATCACTAAGACCAATATAATTTGACCATTTCTTATTCTATTGGAATGCTGAAAGATAAGGAAAGCATCACTACTTAGTGGAAAGTCACTACGTTTTTTCATGTTTTCAGTTGAAACTTTTATATTTCTGTTCTATTCCATACTGATATATAGTATAGGATATATTTTCTATGCTTCTTAGTTTTCACTCTTGCCGATTATAGTAATATTTTTCATAAAAACATGTTTCTAATGTGCTTTTAAAACTTACGTTAGTACTAGCTAATGTTACGTTATTATGTAATATTTGCCAATTACCAAATTTATGATTTTAAAATAAATTTCCTCCAAACTATGTATCTAGTCATAAGTGTTTTGAGTGGTATGATGTTCATGGTAATGTTTTAAGATTTACATAATTATGTTTAACCATGTAGTAGTAGTGTAATAAGCATATTTTGTGTAAGTACTGTTATGCGTTTTATTCGCATGAATGTTAATTACGACATCAATTATTAATTTTACAGGGTTTTTTATGCTTTTTACTGTAAATAACCTTTTTTTAGTGCTTCGTATTCATTGATTGTCAAAATTACGAAATGACCGATTTCTCATTTTTAACTATAAATACGCATTTTGTTAACTGTATAAAAATCCTGTATTTCCCTATCAAGATTCCTAGTGAATTTAATCTAATATAAAGAATTACAAAAAATATTTTTAGGTGATTGTTTTAAGTCTAGACTTGATATTATTTAAAGAGTTTAACAATTCTCTAGCTATTTTAATCCTATAAATATGTATTAAATGTTTGAGGTTACTCGTGATTTAAATGTTTAAATATGCTTCCTGTACACAAATTTGCGACATTAGCACAAACAATTAGTTTGTTGTTAATCCAAGAAAAGTATTTAAACATTTCTTAACAGTCAGTGTGTCTAAATAGTATTTCAAAGGAGTGTTTATTATCTATTTGTAAGATTTCTATTCCAATGAATAGGAAAATATTTATTCATTTTATGTACGTAATTTAATATTACGCGCGTTCCCTTTATTGTTGTTTACAAATCTGAGACATATTTTTAAATTTGAATCTGTAAAGGATATCTATAGTAAATTATACACATCTGTAACTTTTGACTGAAGGTGACATTTAAATAGTTTTATTAAATTAACGATAAATATTTAGTATGCTTGCAATCCATGTATATTTATATGTACATAATGCAGGTGTCTACAGTATAGGAAATGAAATTGAATGTTTTTATATTTTCAAAAATATGAACATGATTTGTTATACTCATTTTTAATTATTCAATATTTAAACTCTGTGTTAATCCAAGTTGAATATTGATTACCAGAAAAATCTGTAAAAAATGAAGTTATATTTATCCTATTATAGGTAGCTTTAGTACAATACATTTACAATCAATTTTATTTTTATAGACTATGTATTTATAATTTATATTTTTGTAATTTGATTGTATATATTGAGTCATTCTGAAAACCCTTAGAGCCTTTTCTCTGTCGCGTAAATTTACATTTGTACGCGTGCCATTTGGATCCTATCTTTTCATAGATATTTTAGCTGTCATGCGCGCCACAGGCACGCGGTTTGTGACGAGATTGAAACTGAAATAACTGCGTGACTGGAAAAACGTCCTTAGGTGTGATTTTGATGTATTGCTTGCGTAAATTATAACATGTTCCATAGGACAATTTGTACATTAATATAATGAGTATAATGTTAATATTTGACAACACGGTCATCCCTGGTATACCTATAATATTATGATAATTTCCAACATGTTCGTGCAAAAGACGATTAGTAAAAAAAATATCTCCAATAATATCTTTATCATCTGTGTGAACCTGCATCAAATAGTATAATAGATAATAGAAATATAGGTAGTTAAAATTGTTCAAATAATTATATATTTTTTTCTTTACTTTCATTAAATATATATATTTAACAAGTGTATTTAAAAATACGTCAGTAAGCTCAAAATTGTAGCCTGTGTCCAAAGATATTTTCAGGTCAAAAACAAAATTTGTTAGTACTGTAAGAAAATTTTGATATTTGTGTTTGAGGTTTATTTTGAGCTTGATATTAATATTAATGATTATTGCCATAGTCTTATTTGCCTTTTTTCAAGAAACTTTACCAATAATTTGTGATAAATGTAAGCATGAAATTACCATAACATTTATAATTAATATTACTGTAAGTATATTGATGTTTACGCCAAAGTTTTGAAGTGATTTGATTATGTGTTTAGAAACTGATAAGTTTAGTTGTAAATGCACTTTAATAAAATTGATAACGCACAATTGGTTTTTTAATAATATAACATTATTACAAGTAAGGTTAAAAAAATATTCAATTCAGGACTGATAATATAGGTTATACAGTACACACACATTAAGTATGTAGTTTGAATTAAACAGCACATCTTCTTTAGGGATTAATTGAAGTATTTTTCAGTCACTATGACCAATATACAACAACTGAAGTTAAAACTGGTCAGGACTACAGGATTTCTAGTCTGACTCTGACCACCAAATAATTAAAATAATCCAATAGATTCAAACAAAATTTGTCTAGCAATTTAACTCTGGTATGTCATACTATGGGATAATAGGTCTGTGACATAATTATTTATATTCAAGTACCCAACAATTCATGTATATTTTTGTACATATATAAAATAACATTTATTTAAAGTGTTAATATTCCTTTCCTAACATTGGTAGTAGTTATAAAAGTTTATGGAATTGATATGTTTGTTTTACAATACTATTATTTATTATAAATACCTAAGATAAGTCGCTTATCACCATAAATTTCATAAATAACCATAACATTTTATTTAATGAGTATAATTAAAAATAAAATCATTAACATAAATAGATAACAAACGTCCAAGATAACAAACATTCAACAAATCAGTAACCTATGTGTGATCTTTCTCAACATCCGTCTTCAAGAATGTTTCGTACTGTTCCTCACTCATGAGATCCTTCAATTCTTCTGGTTTTGTGAGCTTTAACTTAAACAGCCAGCCTTGTTCGTAACAAGATGAGTTGATGAGACCGGGCTTATTTTCTACATTAGTGTTTTTTTCTGTTACAACACCGCTTACTGGAGAATAGATTTCACTAGCTGCTTTCACACTTTCTAGAGCACCACACTCATCACCAGCTGCAATCTCTGTGTTAGGATCTGGTAACTGTGCAAACACAACATCTCCTAATGATTCCTGAGCATACTTGCTTATTCCTACAGTACCAATATTGTTTTCAACTACCACCCATTCATGGCGATCAGTATATTTACGTGTAGATGCATTGCTGCTATATGTGTGTCTTAACTCACAATATGATTGTCTAATTGATGTTTGTAGCGCACACCTTCGTGAAATATAGTGTTTCGTCGCTTGAAAAATACATCTTTGGAGTGTCATTTTTTACCTGAAATAAATAAAACATTTTTTTTAGAATATCAACCATAAATGTGTAGATAAAATTATAAAATGTGATGGATCTGCTTAGAAATGCAATTTTCAGGCAACATAAACTACAAGAAACATGTCTGTTATGTAATCAACAGTATAGACAACTAAAATAAAACATGAGTCTCTATCAATGCTACATACATTAAATAAAATGAATTAAACTAATACAAAATAATGAATCTCATCAAGTTACAGCGTATAACAAGCTTGTATTTTACAAGTTGCTCTAATACAAAAAATATAATAGGTTTAGAAAAACAAAATAAATCAATGGAAATATACATGTATAATTAACATATAAAGGTTGTAAATGATTTAAAACTTAATGATGCAATAAAATGATCATTGGCCACACAACAAATGATCATAAAAAGAACTCTACTTACCAATAAAGTAAATTAACAGCTCAGATTAAATATTAAAAGCGAACAGACCTCTATTATAATTTTAATAAAAATGGTATTAACTTCATTATAGAAACAGAATCGAGTGTCACTAAGAGGACAATAGGTGATAACTGAGAAAGAGTAAATAAGATAGCGCGCGGCACCGCCGGAGACGAGATAAAGTGAACTCTGAACTATGGAATTACGAATTAACAATGATATCTACTAGAGTTACGGCTTTGTTTTGAGAAACCACCGAGATAACTGCACTATATTTTAATATCGTAACCGGATACGGACAAACTTTGTTAACGAGTAGATACGAAGCTAGATAGAAATGTAAAAATTTCATTTTTGTAATAAGACTTACCGATTACTATCCAAACGAAAAAGAAATACTTGTTATTGTTTGACCAATACAAAAAATATTTTTGTACAGTGTTTTATTTAGTAAATATTATTAGAATTCTTATTATTTAAAACAAAATAACATATCTTGAATTTTATTTGAGGTTATAGCGTAACATTTTCAGTTCAGAAATGTATGTATCGATATTAAATGTCTGAATTACGACTTAATGTCAACTGGAATAGTTATTTTAATATTTTACAACTTATTACAATAGCAATCGTTTAATAATGATTACCCTTTACTCGTCACTAAATTAGAAGAAAAACTTTGACTCTATTTTTAGTATGAATTATTTAAATATTTTAAATAGTTTCTGATTATTTTATTTACCGTTTCTAAACAGATAGTGGTTTAAAGAAAGTTGCAGTTGTCAATCAAATGTCATTGTCTCCTAAGTGAGTCCTGTCATTCATTCATTGTACGTTTAGCCATGACTGAAAGATGTCAAACTAAGTTTGCGGAAAAAACTAATAATCAAAATTATATTATTTTCATTGGAATTTTAGTGGCTTTGCTTGGTGTGCTATATTTTTACAGGTCCAATTATCACTGTGGCAAGTTAGTTAAATTAGTTTCCGTTGTAAACAGCGTTTAACATAGTTCAAATGATTGCAGGTTTCACTTCGTTACAATCTGTGTTAGCTATGTGTTGGGATGTGTGGCTTGTTATTACGGGCTGAATTCGAACTTTTTTCACAATTATGTGGAATACTGGACGTGCCATTTTGTTAGAAAGACCTCTGACGAGGAGGTTCAAGATGCTCGTGTCAAAGTGAGTGGAAATACTTCTTTTGTTGTTTTGGTTTGATGAACCTTGTTTGTTATTGTAGTCGTTTCTTCGGTATTGTCTTGTGTGGAGTATTAATACAGTACTTGTGTTATGTATTTTTTGTCAAATAAGAAGACCACAATCAAGTAATGATTTGTAATTAATTGATTCCGTTTTGTGGTTGTGTGGTTTATGTGGTTTATAAAACAATTAGTGAAACGACATGTATGTATGAAGCATACAAAATCAAAAATAGTGACTTGGTTTTTATTTTAAAGCTATAAACATCTAGTTTTAAAGAGTTGCTTGATTTCGAAGTCTGTAACTTTAATTTCTAAGAAAGCCAGTTTACTTAATGATAGTCCGAAACAGGCTAATTATGACAGAGATAAACCTTCCATTGTATAATGCACATCTGTAATAAAATTTATTTAGAATAGTTTACTTAAATGCTAGTATCTGTACTCTCTTATATCAAATATACTTGTAATAATTAGTACTAGAAATACTATAATGAATACATTGTATGTTATGTTTCATACCATTATTTTATACTTAATAATATGAGCTCATTATATTTATCACACTATAGACTTGTATATGTTGTTTGAATTTTGTAGGGTTGCATCACATGTGGTTCAAGGGAGTGCAACCGCCATGATCCCGAAACAATACCTGAGCCTTGGACGGGACTGCAAATACACAAACAGCTGGACCAAGCAATAGAAGATGTTAGTCATGTTTGCTTTTTGGGTTAAAAAGGTTTTCTTGGGCATGGGGGTGTGATATCAACTTATGCAAAACTTTCTAATTTTAATAAAATCCTACATAGTTCCAATACAGACAAAAGTGTAAACAATTATCAATTAAATATATGAGGTTATAGAAATTACCAATTATTATGGAATCTAACAGGTACTATTATTTTATTTATGAGGATGGAATAGCAAATTTGTAAAGATCTTTTGTGTAATAACTTGACAACTGCATATTCGCAATGTGTGACATATTTTAAATTGAAACATCTTTTAAAACTAGTAAATTTTTTGTGTTTGAAAATCATTCATATTCATTACATTTTTCCTTGAAATTAAATCAAAACTTCAAATAATTCACAGTGAATTATAGAATTTGACAACAAAACCACAAAGGTGAAAACTGTCTTGTCGAAATAAAATAGAAATGCAAATACACCCACATTTACCTTGGGGTAATGCAATGTACATAATATATTTTTGATCATTTTTC
>DWRA01002471.1:0-13970 GCA_018250295.1 Spathilepia clonius
TGACAATCGGTTGCACGGGGCAGATGTTGCTACTGCAGCGCCTTGTGGCGAGTGGCATCAATGAACATGTTACACAAACCTTCTCCGTAGAAAAATACATATATATACCAATTTTCATAATAATCGGTACAGTAGTTTTTGAGTTCATCGATGACATACAACAAACATTCATTTCTATATATATAGATAAAAGAGATTGAAAATGGAAAACAATAACACTAATAGGCAAGCCATTTTTATTGTACTAAAAATAAAAGTAACTTGAAATGAAAAATAATAATACTTATATTTGTTTTTGTCTTGTTTTTTTATTTTATGTCTGTTTTAAATATTGTTTTGTTTTGTTGTAATGGGGTGGTAATATGATAATAATATATTTAATACCATTTTATTTATATGTTCTATATACATTTTTTTACAGCCAAATGCAGTACTAGAAGTCCAAACGGACTTAGTGATAAAATCTCTACGTAGAGACGGTACGAACGAGCGTGGATCATCGTTACTACAGCTCGTGCACATAACTCTAAACTCTATGAACCCGCCATTAGTACTGACTGACTCTATTTTACAAGCGTCAGAAGCTCAGCAATTTGACGCTCTGAGAGCGTTATTTTTTAGGATACAGACTATGTTATGTTGTAGGGTTAGTTGTTTTATAAAATGACATTTTGAAATAAGCTTCTGATATAGTATACATTTTTCCCTATTATTTTGAATTTTTCCATCCCATGGCACTTTAAAAATGTACGCAACAGTGGCTATACAAGACGTCAAGGGCTCAGAGTTCTATTCTCGACCACGCAAAAATCAAAATGTTGCATATAGATTTCTTTTGTAAAACTTACAATTTATGTACTTACTTAAGATTTGAATAAACCTCGTAAATAGGGAATTTTAGTACGAGGCTAACATTGCAAAAATATATTTTACTATAGTTAAACAAATAACATATGTTTTATACTTACCCCATGTACTATAGGATTCGGAAAACCAATCATCAACTGGTTGGAAGACACTGAGTTCCATCCTTAAGTACGCCATCTTGTCCAAGAATGACTCTAAATTGGTGGCCACCCTCACTTCCCAACCTTGGACATACGCACTAGTAAGATTCCAACTCACACAGAATATTACACAAGAATTCCTCTCCTTTACACAAAACTGGCTTAATCTTCTCAAAATAACTATAAAGAAAGCCCAAGAAGGAAATCGATATTTACTTTCAAAATACAGCATAATAACAAGAAGTTTGGTTATGATTAAGAAGAATTTGGTAATAGATGGTGACTTAAAAGATACGCAACTGAATATCCATCAAACTGTCAAAGAGATTTTAGAAGACTATTGCGTTAAAACTTAAAAAATATGTTAGACGATTTTCGACTACTTTCTGTTTGAAAAATTACTTTAAAATACGTACTATAATATGTTTGTGTTACCTACAAAAGGATAATTTAGTAAATTATTGATTTGAAGTTATTATCCGTATTTTCTTTCATGCTAGTAAAATTCATAGTTGTTTCTAGTTTTCTTTTGTACATATTATTTGTCCGATACTATTAAATAATAATCAGTAAATAACTGCCTTTTATTTCCATAATAATCGTAAATTAACTCTTTTTTTATTGTTCTTTAATCGTCGTTAACCCATTGTGGTCCCACTGCTGGGCACAGGTCTCTCAGAACGAGTTTTAGGTATAGTTCATATAGTTGATGGTGATAGAACCCTTTGTGGTTCGACTCCGGTAGCACCAACCATGTTAAGCGCTGCTGTTTTCTGGTTTGAAGGGTGTGGTAAGGGAGACTTACTAATCCTAGGGGTTCCAACTTATTCCACAGGGGTAGTATCGCATCTGTGTTCAACTTCAGGTAGGATTCTGGTCTTATTTATGGTGGATTACATATGTTCATGAGCAGAAGTTGCCACTTACCATCAGGTGGACTGCATGCTCATTTGCCACTTTTAAAACTAAAAAACTAAAAAAGATAGACTTGACGTGCCCTGAGAATATATTTTTGTTTTTTTTTTCCCAATACTTATTACTTTATATCATTTATATCATACCTTTTGACAACTAATGTTTGTTACCGTTTTTCGATATGACTGTAATATTAATTCCAAATCTTTAGTTTTTGAAAATACTTAAAGTTATACAACAAAGCATCATATTATATCATAGACTTAAAATTTGTATGTAGGTATGAAACTATTTTGCTCATGCGGATGTAATTACTATTTCCGTTGTTAATTGGATAATTTTGTACAATGTAATGAAATATACTTTCCACTTTTCCTGTATTACGACTTTGTGGTTAATGAACTATTAAAAATTACACGTCCACAGTAATTGAATAAGAGTTACGGAGGATTATTTACTAGCCTCTTTCAATCTTCATCAGTTAGCTATCAGATTTTCTGGTACTTTATTTTATAGGAGTAACGCTTATTTGCTACCTCTATGCAGTCGAAATTTGTAATAAACCACCGATATGATTACCTACCCAAGGTCGGCCACCCATTGGTTGCAACCCATGAAGACAAAGTTGGAAGGCCTTGGATAAGTACGTTTCCCTTGCTACACCCTTCAAACCAGAATACAGCAGCGCTTAACACCATTGTTATTAAAATAGTTGTGTCGGTGGAGCTGCCGGAAACGAACTACAAGAGGTTCTAACTTCTTCAAACTAGATTTTACGAACTCTACATTTATCGACGTAAAAAATAGCATATACAAATTCTATTATTGGATGAAGGTCCCGTTAGAATCAGTTAAAACTTTCCAAAAATTTGCACGGACAAGATTTAAAATAAAGAACGGCTTTTATTTTATTTTAATTGTACAAATATGAGCCTTTAATGGAAAACGTTGATTATTTTGAAACAATAGATAGGCGCTTCAATTTAAATCATTTTTTACATATTAATGAGTATTTAGAACATCAAGTTCATATAAACTTTAAACATACTATAGATAGGTCGAATAAAGGTTGTTATTATATGATTTTAGGCTTATATTATCGCGGAATTGATACATTTTGTTATGTAACGGGTACTCACGATACGGAATTTTGATTTCTTAGTTGCCGATATTTAGACCCAGTTGCATGGATCGTGGTCACGGCGGAACTGCGGTGGCGAAAATTTCGTATCGTGAGTACCGTTACATAACAAAAGGTTGTTATTAATTTTATTTTGTGCATAATTCAATATCTATTATACACACTGGCGACAAGGTAACGCACAAAAATATTCTGCATGCTTTATACGATAACACATAATATGTAAATGGCACCCAAACAATATGTTACGTAGGTACTGATAATTAACTTTCTATTTTATCGATTGTCCAAAATATTCCGGAACCACTTTCCATGCATTTTACATTCTGAAGGACGAGAGAAATTATAGTATCATGCCTACATATATGTGCTCGACGGCTTGCGTTGAATAGAAATGAGCATGAAAGCAAGAACAATAGATAATATTTATCTATGCAACATTCATGGGCTTTTCTTACTCATTGAATATTAGATTTGAAGGTGGTAGAGCCCTATGTGATTCAACTAAAGAGGCACCACCACTACACCTGTTTCTGTCTAATTACGACATATTTATCCGAGCCGTTCCAACTGAGACCTTAGAGGTAACAATGTTTCTGATGCCAACCTGAAGTATGACTAAAAATCTGATCATATTTGGGGTTGGATATCCATGGATAGCAGTAGCCACTTGGACTGTGTTACCATGTTACAAATGGACTGCATGCTAGTTTGCTACCTCTATATTATATAAAAATTGGCATGAGTTGATTTTATTCATTTACCATTGATTTCCTAATTTTGATAAGATGAACAGTGTTTACGAATTAGTTCCTGTAAATTGATACTAAAAAAAATAAAACTAAGTTACATAGAAAATAACATTAATGAAAAGTTTATGAATAAGGACTTTGTAACAGACTTCCTTCTTCAAACTGATGTATTTGTCTGTTCATCGCGTATATGTTTATTATTTTATTATAAAGTTTTTAGAATTATTAAGAAGTAGCTTTATGAGATTTTACCAAATTTACAATCATGAAAAACTCATATGTAAGTATTGAAAAAAATTTCATTTTCACATTTACGTATTTAAAACTATAATAGAATATCGCCTGATATCTATGTAATATTTTCGCCAGGAGCCTCAGGATTTGTCAAAAATACAAAAAAAATCAAACGAAATCGGCATGGTCGAAAATAGGCATGGTTACTTCAGTTCAAATCCTATTAATTTATTTGAGAATAGTGAACGTTCCAGCTAAATAAATGCCACAACTTTCACTAGGTATTATTCCTCTACGCATCTCCATATGCGAAATGCTTGGTAGCCATAACAAGGAAAATTTTAATTATAGACAACATACCGACTGCATACTTATTATAAATATTTTTTATTCACTGTAAAATAAGCCTGTGCCACATTATACACATTTGCATGATTCTCTTTCACCGTGTGTTAGAATAAGTGAAATTAAAACATGAGTACGCGTTCGTTAGCGAGTTAGATTTGCACATGAATGTTTGTTCAAAAGGTATAACTGCCGTTTGGTTAACGAACCATTTAACGGTTACTGCGGTACGGATTGACTACCACATGATTGCAGTTGGAACTATATAGAATGTGATGAAGACCCTTCAACATTTATTAGTGTCATTAAATTATTTGATTCAGTAGTGCTTTGTCTCCTAGCGAGCCCTTTAATATGGTGTTGTGGTGATGAGATAAACAGTCTTATCCCAAAATATCTTACAAATAAGATTACTTATCTGTATGAACAATGTAGTCTATACACAATAAAATTCTTATGTCAAACTTAAATCATTTTTCTGCTAACATGCAAACTTTGCCTAGGACAGAGACGTGCCCAAATAGAACTGGCGAAAAACTAAGAATCTATGGAGTTACATGTTTGTTAAATAGAAGAATACCTTATTTTAAAAATTCTGCATACGTATTTCGTTGTGAGTGGTGTATTTTCATTAATTTATAGTGAACGAAAAATTATGTTGTCTAATAACTGATCAAAATTGGCTTCATTACACTCTCAGTAATTCAAATAGTGGTGGCTGATATAGATCACCACCACTTTTCCGTAACCTCCCCGGCGGCGCGTGCGCAGCGCCAGTCGAGCGCACAGCTCGAGCCAGGCGCCACTCCGCCCAAGTGTTATACCAGTGTGTGACAGTGATGCTGGCGTGTGTACCCACCCTTATACTGTGATCGCCGACATGTCGATTGTTAAAGTGGACCGTGTGAAAATGTATCGTAAGTAATTTACATTTTTTTTGTTTTTTTTTTTAAGTTCCGTTTTTTTTATTTTTTTAGAGCGAAACATTTTTTTTTTTCAATATTTAAATATTTAATATATAAAAATATTTAATATATAACAATATTTAAAAAATAATCGTTGCATATAATGACATAAACAAAATATTACAACAATTTCGGCAGTAAGAATTTCGAAATCCGAAATTAAAGTGCAAAAAAAAAAAAAATTATCACACCTAAATTGCTATTTTATTGCACTTCCTAAGTTTGTAATATTAATAGTTAGTAGTTAATAGTTTAAGATAGCAGTTGCATTTTTGATCCATTATATTTGTATCTACTTGAGTATTTTTTTGAACATTCCTTGACTTTTAAGTCTTCAATGAGCTTAAATCGTTCGTTAATCGTAAGATTAATGTATCTTAAGATTTTTTTAACATTCCATGACTTAAGACAATGAGCTTAAGTGAGAAATGTAGGTAAACAGTGTAATTATGATAAAGTCGTCAGTTATGGTACAATTATATGCGGGACCGTTAGCGGGCAGCGGCGCGTTCCGGAGCTCGCAATGGAGCGGAGTATTGGACGCTTTGAGAAAACTGGGCTTTGAATCCGGATTCAATTATTCATTTCGCACTGTATAAATAAGAATAAATAGCGCAATACTTGCAAGTCGGGGCTAAAATTGTATGGACTGATAGTTATTTACTGTCATCAAATCAACAAATATGTTGTAAACATTAATTTATTGATTCGAAAATTGACATAAATTTTATACAACGTCAATAGGACCAACGACAAAATTTATAAAGTGCCATTAAGTAGTGATAACAGCTATTAGGTACTTACTTAAATTATAATATTGTTGCGACAATTTAAATAAAAGAAATGAAAATACATGTATATACTAAAGAAAAAATATTTTTTTATACTTACTTGTTATATACCTTCCATTATCCTACATTAAGATACCACTATCAATATATTATATCGATCAATATAATATATTGATAGTGGTATATATTATCACGGTTTAAATGTACTAACACTTGGTAGAGTTGCTATGGTAATTGTTACGGTTTTTAAAAGTCCGCACTGCGATGCCTCACTGCGAGTTTTCCACTATTGTTAGTCTTTTCCAATTTTTGTTTTTATTAAGTTAATTTAGCAAATGGGCTTACGGTCTACGTGGACGATCGCTACCACTGAAAATGATATATAAATCACCAAAAAAAGGGTAAGCTATAAAAGTTTTGCACTGTAATAATATTGTTCTCAAGTAACTCGTAGATCTACTTAGGTTGTCTAACTTAGGTAAACAGTCAAAGAACACACGATAAACTAGTTTACCCGGACATTTAACCCACATCTTAACAAGAACAAATATTAAACATAAGTTGACCGTGGGAAATGTAGCAGGAAAACGTTTACAGTTTATTTCGTATACTGCGATAATTACCTCGTTATCGCTGAGCCCATTTATTCTATACAAATAAATATAATGAAAGTGTCTGTTTGTAATTACAAAAATATTTTAAATAAATGCACGTGAAAGTATGATACGCATAAAACAAAAAAATCATAACAAATATTTTATGTACCTATCGGTCTGTCTCTTTGTTTAAAGAAATCTCCAAAACGGCTAGACCAATTTTTACGGGATTTATAGATAGGTAGCTGATATTACAAGTATACTTTTATTTTAGAAAAAGTTTTAGGATTCCACGTTGAAATAATAAAACCCAACAAATCAACTACGCGCGCCCCATTTTATTAAAACTGAAGATATAAAATTTCAGTTATATCTATTTATGTCATTTTACATTTTTTAAACACGAGAAACCGTGAGGATTAGCTAGTCGAACAGAAAATTATCTAACCATAGACTTAATACTTTTTACTGCTATATCTATGGATCCAACTTTTTTTTATTTTACTTGGCTAAAATAATATTTTAAATCATTTTTTCTTCATGCGATCAAATCTTGGAAACAATACAGGTATTTGCTGAGCTATGAGCTACATATTTACAAAAATATTAAGGACTTTTGAAAAGAAATTGAAATATAAATGACAGACGACTTCGCGTGGGAGAGTTCAACATAATTATTGAAAATTCGTGTCATTATTCCAAACTGCACCTTTATGGGTTGAAGTAGGCAACTGAACTTTAATAATAAACAGTTATTCATTGTTTATTCCACGAAAATAGAAAAGAAAGCGTGATAGATTATACAGTTTCACTTTTATTGTTATAAACTTTGTAGCAGTTATGATTTCAGTCTATATCGTTAGGACAAGGAATATTACTGAAGTCATAGTAATATCTAATGCTTCCGTGTACCATTACCCTATTGGTAGTATTCGTATTGTGTTGGACAATGGACAGGGATTGCGGGTGCAGCTCAACTATTTCGCCTCGCTGAAGATTACAGTTTACAGAATTGAACCAACCTTCGCTAGTCGGAAAGGCGCTTTAAGAAGGAGTATTCATAAACAAAGTTATTTATTTAAAGTCTTTATTCAGAATAACTGTAGTTGTCAAGTTTATAATTAAGGGACAAGAATAGGGAAGCTCCTACGGCTTCATGTTGTACTTATTTTTAAAGTTGGTTTTAGGTGAGCTAAACAAGAGACTATCAAATATACATCTATTGTATTATATACATTATTGTATTATATTACAAATTAGTTTATTTTTCTTTGGTACAGTCGATACTGTCCTATTGTGTTACAGTCTGGGGTGGTTCAGTTAAGACGAGATTTTTAAGTTTAGAGCGAGCTCAAAGGGCAGTTCTAAAGGTAATGTTTTACAAACCAATTCTCTTTTCTACCTCAGAACTCTTTAAAATAGCTAAAGTCCTAACTGTCAGACAATTGTTCATCCGTAACTTAATATTGCACAAACACCAAACTCTACCCTTTGTAACCAAAAATGTAACCTGTCGACGTCGGCCGGGTAAGGTTTGCGAACTGGTTCGATGTCGTACTGCACTTGGTAAACAGAATTATGAGTACCTAGCCTCTTTAATCTATGACAAACTAAATAAAATATTAAACGTTTACCCACTTACATACTGGGAATGTGAGAAGAAAATAAGTAGCTTTCTACAGAATCTATCATACGATGAGACTGAAGCACTTCTAAAACCTTGATAGTCACCAGCATCATAGACTGGCAACAAAAACTGTGACACGAGAATTTTATATATTAGATAAGATGTCATAGAATAGATTGTAGTATGGGATCCCTAGAACAATTTTTACCTTTAATTACTAACAAGTACCTTTGCACTCAGTTTATTTTATAAGTTTTCGTATGTTTTTGTATTTTTTTTGTGTGCATAAATAAATCAAAAAAAAAAAAAAGCTGATTTGTCCTGAGTAGGTTCACTTGACTTTGATCCCGTACTATTGTCAAAAGTTATTCTATCTTTTTGATCGAAAGCGTCTTTGGTAGTGTAATCTGATTATTCCTGTAAAACTATTTTGTATAATATAAGATTCAATGGCAGATCTAGTAATTATTATGCCCGTAGAACTATTATTGTACAGTAAAAGATACAATATATGATTTTAGGCTAATATTATCGCGGAATTGATACATTTTGGTATGTATCGGGTACTCACGATACGAAGTTTTGATTTCTTAGTTGCCGATATTTCGACCAATAATAGTTCTACGGGAATAATAATTACTAGATCTGCCATTGAATCTTATATTATACAAAATAGTCTTACAGGAATAATCAGATTACACTACCAAAGACGCTTTCGATGCTTTCTACATTCACAGCCCCACACTAGGATTCTCTATGGGTGCCATGGACACACATAAAGACGAATAATTAAACACCCGGACCCAGAACAGCAATTTTAATTCATTATTTAGATATCTGCCTGGCTGGATCGAACCCAGAACCCACTGCGTGTCAGATCGGTATGGTAACCGCTTCACCACGCGGTTCGTCAAAAATAATAATCAAGCATTTAGATTAAAAAAATATATTTGTTCTTGGAGTCTCGGAACCAGAATAGAGCTACAATATCCTCTGCCTCTTTCAAAGGGAATTTTCGGGATTATTGGCGGTAAGAGTGGGAGCTCGAGCCGCCCAGCCAGGGACCCTGGGAAGGACGACGGTATGTAGACGCATATATACCTTGGTTTTTTAAAGTACTCTCAAGTGTGTTACCCTCACAATATTTTCCTTCACCGTTATAGCGAGTGATAATTAATTTTTAATATGCACATAACTTCGAAAAATCAGAAGTGCCTCGTGTTAGAACCTCGGACCCTTCGATTGAGAGCCCGCGATTCAACCACTAGACTATCAGTCCTAACCCTTACCAGAGGATGATTACAAAACCTAGATTACTAGACTTAGACCAAATTGTTCAACAGAATAGCACTTCAAATTTTAGACCTTCAGCCAAAAACAAGGTTCTATTATATAACAAGGTACCGATCTCGTGACTTTGTCTAGCTATCAAGGCCTAACGCTTGACCTAAATATCTATCTGATGATTAATTACTCCTGAGAGGAGTCTAGAGAATATGGCGTCATGCAAGTAAGAAATTAGATAAAAAATAGTCTTAGAATATATAGTAAGACAATAGTGTAACACTAGACAAAAATCCTAACGCTTATCCCAACTGAAGTCGACCACAGATGCGTTGCTACCCCTGAGGACTAAGTTGGAATGCCTCGTTAAGTTTATTTCCATTACCACACCCTTCAAACCAGAAGACAGCAACGCTTAACACTGCTGTTATTTGGCAGAAATAAGTGAGGCGGTAGTGCCGCCGGAGTCGTTCTACAAAGGGTTCTTCCACCAACGCGTTACCTGGGGTTTACAGCAGTTCATGAGTGACATGGCCACTTTCCATCAGGTGGACTGCACGCTATTTCTACACAAAAAGACACTGAAACGCTCATGAAATTTAGTGACAAACTGTCATAATTTTAAATGTGACTGGAAAAATATATTAACTTTGGCCACTAGCGATCATTTACCAACTTTAATCGTGCAAGACTATTATTGAAAGTTAACAAAGAAACTGATAAGCAAACAAGGTTACTAAGAGGAAACAAAGAAAAGATGTGAATGGAGAGAAATTGGAATTTTCCGTGTTTCGACGAACAAATTCTGATATTACTACTTTATCAACGTACTTGTAAATGATCAATAACCCTTCGTCAGTTTTTTTGTAAACAGATATCTTTAATCCGTTCGACGATAACGCATGACTTTGTCTAATATACAGCGTTATCGGTTCAATATAATCTGTGCTCATAAATATAGTAAAGACAGTTATAGCCCACGTCCGTGTAAGCTGATGCTACGTGTGTATGTGAAAGAGGATTAATTTTGCATGTAGATGCCGTTTTAGGGTTCCATAGCCAAATGGCAAAAATGAACCGTTATAGATTCGTTGTGTCTATCTGTCCGTATGTCACAGCCATTTTATTCGGAAACTATTAAGACTACAGAGTTGAAACTTGGTACCTAAGTGTAACATATTCTGTAAACCGCTTTCCGAATTATGTACAATAATAAAAAATATATCACATTTAGGGGGGGGGGGGCATACATAGAACTGAAACTAAAAAAAAATGTAGCTCCCCCTCTAACTTTTAAACTAAGAGAGGGAAAAATCTGTATAAAACATATGTTGTAGATGTCAAGGAAAACTTTCAACTAAAATTGGTGGACAGTTTTTGAGATATAGCACTTTTCAAAAACCGAATAACATAACTTTGTAATTCATACAAACACTATGAAAAACAAAGTTATTTTGGTAGTTGGAAAACCGTTCAAAGTTATTTCGGTAGTACGGAACCCTTCGCCTGCGAGTCCGACTCGCACTTGGCCGGTTTTTTATAATACAGAAGTAGCAATCACGCGTCTTGCGTTAACGAACCGTATAGCAAAGCCACCATACCGGTCTGATACGCAGCCGGGTCCAGGTTCGATGCCCACCCATACAGATATTAGATTTCTGTTCTGAGTATAAGTGTTTGTGTATTCGTCTTTACGTTTGTCTATGGCATCCAAGACGCAAAGGATCCTAGTATGAGGCTGTGAATGTAGCGTATACAGCGCCATCTAGTCCACTTGTGTGGACGCCCCTATTGTATTCAACCCCAGATAAGATTATAATCCTACCCCAGGTCTACCATAGATGCGATACTATCCCTGAGGACTTAATACGAACATCTCGGGTAAGTATGCCTTACTACACCCTTGAAACCAAAATACTACAGCGCTTAACACTACTATTATCACAGAAATAAGTATGGCAGTGGTGCCTCCGGAGTTAAATTACACTCATTCGTACCATTTTAAACTTGCAAAATGTATTGAAAATACCCTTACGGTTACTAACTTTTATTTGAATCTCTTTAATGATAGTTAGAATTACCATTATACTCTTCTACTCTAAAATCTGCGCCTAATCATTCGGAGGGATTTATATATGTACGAGAATTTTTTTTTTAAAGTTAAATATTTACAAGTCATATTTTATTCATTTATATTTTCTTCTTTTATATTTTCATTACCTTCATAGAAATTAATTTTAACATATTATGGTTAGTTTTATCATTTTTATAACTAAGCCAGTATTGAAAATTAGTTTAAAAAAACGCATCTGTGGCCGAACTGAGGTAGGATTCCAAGTAGCCGCTCCATCTGGGCTTGATTATAAAACTCTATAGCCGACAGTAGTCACATTCCATCAGATCAACTGTATGTTCATTTGATATTTCTATATAATTAAAAATACCTAAAAGTATACTAAAAATATATTCAGGAACTTGATAAAATTCTACAATCGATCTTACAATAATCCATTTCTTAAGATTATCTTGGCTTTTGGGATTAAGAGCAATAAAATATTATTTGCACATATTAACTGAATGTCGCGGAACGATAATGGCTGACTATATAACAGATTTGCAGTCCAACACAAAATATTGTTGAGACCTACGCCGACAAAAAGGTACGTTGAAATAATATAATAACATTAATATAATAATATAATATAATAAAAATATTTAATTAGATATCTTTTCATCTGAAGGAATTTTCTTATTGATATAAAAATAAAATAAACCGACTATTTATGAAGTGAACGAAGTGTAAGATTACTTATGTACTTTTTTCTTTCGTAGCAAATATGAAATTCCTGCTCCTTACTGCTGCCCTCGTGGCTGTTGCCGTCGCTGGCCCAACTGACCGCTTCGCGCACATCGGACCCGACTTCATTGACCACGCCCCAATCCAAATTGAATCCCCCATCGTCGGAGCCCCCGCCGCCGCTGCCTCTCCCCTCGTGCAGATCATCGTCAACGTCAAGAGTAACGGCCAATCTGCACCCGCTCCCGAATGGATCGACGTCCCCGAGGTAGCCGATTACGACCACAGCCCAGTTGATGTTGTGGAAGTTCCCGCTACTCCCGTCGATGTTGTCGACCTTCCTCCAGCAATCATCGGCATGCCCGTCCTTCCTGAAATGCCCGTCGTCAGCAAACCCGAAAGCCTGAACTAAGTCCTTACTTATTCTTAACTTTACTAAAGGGTAAATCTATAACATCTACTCACATTTATTTACCCAATGCAGAAAAACGGCTTTGACATTATATTTTGTGATATAAACAATTAAAATTTGATATAAAACATATGTTTTATTGTTTAATTTATAATTTCTACGGCAATCACGAATAATTTGTCACAAATAATTGCCAATTAGGTAATTATTAAATAATCATTACATTACTATGTTCTTGGTCGTAGGGACCATTGATACAAAAACACACAACACAACAGCCAGACCAAGTACTGTCGCAGCTTGAATTTGGAGGTTCATAGGGGAAAGAATTTGTCTCGCTATTTTTAAAACTCGTTTTAAGTATTATATCCATTATATGAAATAAATTTACGATAGGCTAGGTTTTAATGATAGTAAAATGTAAGTTTTTGGAACCTATTTCAATTTATCATGTACCATTTTGGGCGGTTACGACTCGTGACATCCACCATCCTTTCAATCTCCAGACCGTACCTGGGTCCAGATCCAGAAAAAATACACATAACTGAGAACACAGGTATGGCGGCTTTCCGCAACTCGCCAAGAGATGGCGCCACAACTATTCTAAATCACACTATCGAAGCTTCCTGGACATCTAGCATTGTAAAGTTCCAAATTAAAATCACACTACCACTCCCCGGGCATGATAACCTATCGTGGATATCTCCCTTTCCTACTGTAAAGTTAATTAGTGGAGATATACAAATACATACATACATACATACATATTAATAATAAATTAATGTACATATTTTTTTATACGATGGAATAGCAAACGGGCGTGCAGTACACATGATGGCAACTGCCGCCCATGGATTTTTGTAATCCACCTCAGATAAGGCTAGAATCGAACCTGAGGTCAATCACAAATGCGCTGCTAGCCCTGAAGACTAAGTTAGAGTGCCTCGAATAAGTATAAAGTATAAATTATTTATAACGGCCGATAAAAATTAAAGATTAGTTCGATATATACTGTTATTTATACTCTATCGAGTACTCTCTGGAGCGGGTCTCGGAATGGGGTCGACTTAACCTTGTTGAGTTCAACCCCGAGAAGACACAAGT
>DWRA01002472.1:0-13966 GCA_018250295.1 Spathilepia clonius
ATGTTTTGAAGGTGGTAGAACCTCTTGTGGTTCATCTCTACAGCAACGCTACACCTGTATCTGCCTAATAACAACATTTTTAAGCTCTTCTACATACTGGTTTGAGGGGGACTTCGGAGTCAACTTGGTCCTCAGATGTAACAACGCATCTCTGACCGACTTTAAGTAAGACTATTACCTTAACAGATGTCCATGGGCGATAGTTGCCACTTACAATCTCATGGATTGCATGCTCGTTTTCTTCATCATAAAAAGCACATATTTTAAACCTTCGACAAAATAAACACTTAACATTACATCAGCTATGTAATGCTTATTATAACAAAAATTATATCACAAGGTCCGTACTGTCATCACAAGCAAATTGCTTCGTTACCTTTAACATTGAATTAGCGGTAATGAGTGTCTTCATGGGGAAAATTCATATAAATCCACGCACAATAGTGACACTATGACATTTATGATGCCAATTTGCTAAGGCCTTGGAACCAGCGAGGATGGGTTAGAACCCAGGAAGTGTGAATTATAGTCGGAAAGCATGGGAACAATATCGATTGTGGTATTCATGAGTAACACACTCAACGGGTAATTACTATTAGTTACGGTAGCTTATCTTTTACTAATTCACATTGGCTGGCGA
Organism: Spathilepia clonius; assembly: GCA_018250295.1. Lineage (NCBI taxonomy): Eukaryota > Metazoa > Arthropoda > Insecta > Lepidoptera > Hesperiidae > Spathilepia > Spathilepia clonius. The sequence continues at coordinate 641 of DWRA01002472.1, forward strand.
GCGAATTTGCACATGTCATTCGGTAATTTGCACACAGTGGTCTGTGGTCGAATCCTCTGTATTGTTGTTTTATTTGCGGTTGGCGTGTTATACTTAATGTTATATACCTACTGTATTATGGGAAAACGTATTCATTCAGTAAACTTTTTTGATGCCCGGGTTTTTGAACCTTTTGTTATATTAGCGTTCACGTCAAAATAGAATATGTGTTCATGACACAGAGCTATAGCAATATGCAATACTAAACATAGAAAAACATTCGAAGATACGCGCTGAATGAACGAAATATTTAATTCTTTAGAAAATATAGTATAATATAATTTAAAAAAACTTAGGTACGCATCTAATAAGTTGCACTTCTTTGACGCAGTTAACAAAATTAAAACGCAAGTATTAACGCAAGATAAACGATTTAAAAAAATGTTCTAATTGATTGATAAGTATCATAAGGTATCGCGTCGTGTGGTATCTATCGTATCGTATCAAAAATCATATCTCAAAAATAAAATATTTACAACTTATTGATAATCTCGTCTGCAAAACTTGCGACAATTACCTACAAACAACTGTCAAACGCTTGAACTATTATTACGGTTCAAGAGATATTTGACAGTCGGACAGAATATGAAATTTAGTACTCTCTATCACTAGGACCCTTCCCGTTTTTACCCTTTCGATACGGAACTCTAAAAAATGTAGGAAGAAAATACTAAGTTACAGTTATTTTCAATTATTGAGGCAACTGACGGGTTGATCAACATAATGTTATGCGAGGGCAGGTCTCACATTGAATTAATGCAAAATGGTTAATACCTAATACAAAGGTTACGAGGTTCCGCATAGTTACGGCCGATTTATGTACTACAAGTGTATTTATTACCTCTTATTGTATTATCGATTATAATTCTACAAGGGCGGTCGTAATATTTGAAAGTATCCATGCTTTTGCATGGAAACTACTCATTTTCAAACACGTATCATAGAATTATAAATCAACGTAATTTTATTTGGCGTAAGTTGATATTTATTTTGATTGTTGTACAACCAGGTATACCCCTGTCGCATTTATTTCTGTGGCGTGTCCTTCTGTAGCGCTAAAGATGGTAGAGCCTGTTGTAACTTGCCACCGGCAGCTTCGCCGCCACACCTATTTCTGCCTAACAGCAACTGTATTCTGATTTTAAGGTTATAGTAAGAGAAACATACCTATCCGAGGCATTCCAACTTATATAAATAAATATAGGATATAATACTGGTATGTTCTGGTTCTAGGAGTCCGAGTTTCAAACCCCAGGCACGCACCTCTGATTTTTCGAAGTTATGTGCGTATTATAAATTAATTATCAATTGCTATATCGGTGAAGGAAAACCTGCACACTTGAGAGTTATTTAAAAAAAAATAGTTCTCAAAAAGTGTGTGAAGTCTACCAATTCGCACTTGGCCAGCGCGGTGGACTATTTCTTAACTCCTCTCACTCTGGGAGGAGACCCATACCCAGTAGTGGGACAGTAATGGGTTGACGATGATGATGTTCTGGTTTGGTGAGTATGATAAGGTAAAAGGCATAGCATAGGAAAGAAAATAGCTAAACCGTTAACCTACGCGTTCTAAGTGAACTTGAGACTTGATATATTAAGTCCAACTACCGTATTAGTCGCCTGCTCTAAAGCAATCCATAACAAAGCGTAAAATATAAGACGCAAGTAATAATGGAAGCTAGGATACACTAATTCAAATCCTCGTGGAAACAAACAACACAGATGGATAACCAATTAGGTCGCTCGAGTGTTATCTATTAAGACGTGCTCAGAAGTACATTCTGCGAGGTATCTAACGTATAGTTTACACAACCTGTTCAACTTTCCTTATGTACGCGAATCTCACGTATTGGTATGTAACGGGTACTCACGATACGAAATTTTGATTGCCGGCATTTTTGAACTTGACTGCCGTGGCAGTTCCGCCGTGACCACATCCATGCAACTGGGTCGAAATATCGGCAAATAACAAATCAAAAATTCGTATCGTGAGTACCTGTTACATACCAAAATTTATCACTTCCGCGATAATATTAGCATAAAATCATATACTCACGTATTAGGCATCGTTTTTTATACATTTTGAACATGACATGGGCGGTGTCAGACAAAATCCTATGTTTCTGTGTGGTCGTGTCACGGTAGATATAAATACGTTATTGCATTGTATACGCTAGCCCACCCGTTTAAACATTCCACCTTTATCAACCAGCACCTTACGCCTACGTTAAATCCCAAACATCATAACACAGCTATTGGTTACATACTAGAAATCCTGACACTGTTTTGGCCGATAAGCAAACACAAACATACTCGAGCGACCACTGCTACCCACTTACGCATTTTTTTACTTATTCAGGATATCGTTACGTGGAATCATCGTCAGCTTAAGACTCTTCTCGCCCACATATTACCTAGAAGTTAATTCCGCAAATATTCTTATGTACCCATTGTTGTTAAGTTGCAAACTCGCACGCAATCCACCTAGTAGAAAGAGTCAGCTGCGGCCCATGGACACATGGACATTTGTAATCCACTCTTAAAAAGATTATAATTGTTGTCGGTCACTGATACTTTTAGTTTAAACGCGGCCAATAAGTAATTCTCCTTACTCTCCAGCACTGTTTACGTGTGAGTGTGTGCGTGTGTGCTAGTGTCTATATTCGAACCGATGGGCACCGCGTGCGGCCGATTGCGTAACTTCAGTGACGAACGCGTTATTTATTTAATCATGTTTATTATCATCGAAATAATGATCGAAATTTGAAATCATGTTAGCAATTATTGTATCAGTATTTCAATTTTGTATTTAATGAACGTTACGAAATTTCGTTCCTACCTATATTTTTAGGTTAGGTTAGATTACTGTACATTAACAGGTTTGCTGTTCGACTCCAGAGGCACCACCCAACCTATCTATGTGTTTATTGCCTGAATCATACTAATCCACGAGCGTAGCAACGCATCTGTACTCAAGTAGGACCCCTAGTCCACATAGAGTTGGTGGCAGGTGTCCATGATCAGTGACTATTTACTATTAGGCAGGCTTGCTCGTTTGCTACTTCGAAGCTATAAAGAGGTTACGGCATATCTAAGTACCCGACTAAATCACCTATTGTCTAGATGTATTATAAAAATTAAATATATATGGAGATACATTAACTACTGGGTATATGTTGTTGCTATGTTAAGACCTTTATATTTTGAACTACCCAGTACTACTACTAGTGTTAGCAGTAGTACTACTTCGAAGTATCTTATCATCGAATCATTACTATTCCACTGCTGGGCATTTCCTCTCAAAGTGAGAGTTTAAGCCACTGCCCACTTAATACGTTGGGAACTTTTTACGAACTCTCAGTTATGTAGGTTTCTTAAAATGTTTTCTTTTACTATTAGCAAGTAATAATTAATATCTAATACGCACATAACTTTTAAAAATCAGAGGTGAACCTGGGATTTGAACCTCTGTCCCCCGAACGCGATGCCGAGTTTAAACCTTTACCATAGACTATCACTAGAACTAACCTATACTAACATTAAATACAACATCAAACAAATATCTTCCATTGTTTTACATAAACAAAGAAAATACACGAAAAGAAAAACAAAACAATTTTATCAGTTAATATCTGATGTTATCTATTACATTAATCAATGCTAGATTATAATTTATCTTTGTCACCGTGTCGCTATGTTGAAGGTACTTTGTTGACACTAAAACACTATAGGTACCTTTAATATCTAGACATTGGTAGGACGTATTATATGAAACGTATTTTTTATTATAATTCTATTATATCTATGTAAAAGACAGTGTTTTTCAAACTATTCGCGTCACAAACTCAATGTGTGAAAAATTAACGTCCTCTTACTCTCCGTTGCTTCCAAACTGTATTTTATTATATGGGAAATATGAAATCCTTTTTATTTTTTATTTAATTCCATAATTATTAACTTAACATTATTAATCTACAAATATATACCTAATTCATATATTTAGGAAAAATAGTTTATTTATTGCATCGTCATTACTACTATTCGATGACCCGCGTGGTGGAGTGGTCACCATACCGGTCTGACACGCAGTGGGTTCCGGGTTCGATCCCCGGTCAGACAGAAATCTGAATGATGAATTTAGATTTCTGTTCTGGGTGTTTGTGTATTCGTCTTTGTGTGTGTCCATGGCACCCACGACACAGGATTCCCTAATCCTACTGTGGGGCTGTGAGTGTATAAAGCGTCTTTAAAAGCGTCTTAAAGCGTCGTAAAATTTCTTATTAATGAGGTTTCGCGGCAAACGTGTAGCAAACGAGCATACAGTCCACCTGGTAAGTGGCTGCTGCCGTCGATCTGTAATCAACATCAGTACTCTTAATAGGATTTTTTAAGTTTCAGCGACTTGATTTTCGTTAACGAGTTGTCCATACTTCTCATAGCAGCTCATACTGCGAAATCTTTAGTTCTGATACGTTCCGTAGTGGCGCTGTTACGATAAGTATGGGCGAACGCGTTAACAACGATCCAGTCGTTGAAACGTAAAAAACTCAGACTAAGGGTACAGATAAGATGTCTTACGAGAAGACGGTCAACGATGCGTTACTACCCCTGAAGACTAAGTTGGGATGCCTCCTATCTATCTATATCTTTTACCACACTCTGAAACCAGAATATTACCGCTCCACGTTGTCATTATTAGATAGAACAATGTAGCGTTGGTGCAGCCGTCGAACCACGTTCTTCCTTCAGCACATATAAAACTTTGAAACAAGCCACAACGGAAAATACAAACGAATTTCCTTATAACATCATTAAGCTTAGGGCGCTTGAAGCTTCAGTATTAGAATTAAAGGTCCGCCACATGTACAAAATGTTCCAAGCTAACAATAGCACCTTTCCATCGTATAAATGGCACGTTGTCTTTATTACCTATACGTCTTTGTTACACAGATCGGGTTAACGGTGTACAGTGAACCGACAAAACATGTGACAACATCGTGTTACCTATCCAACAACAACGCACATTATGTTACACAAGGTTACACAATACAACATTCAATGCCTATAGGTCGAATTGGGCCTACATGGTCGGAATATGTACTGCCGCTTTGCCATGGCACACATATTAGTGATGTCCACTATAATAGGTCTACAAGTTAACCAGCAAAAACGAATTAATCCGATAGGTTGTCGGAAAGTTTGCTTTTGATTTTGTCGTTTTACTTATTTATTTCAATATATATTGATGTCACTGATGTCCACTATAATAGATCTACAAGTTAAGCAGCTAAACGAATCAGTCCGATAGATTGTCCGAAACTATACTTTTTGATTTTGTCGCATTACTTATTTATTTCATTATATGTTGGTGTCCCTGATGTCCACTATAATAGGTCTACAAGTTAAGGAGCTAAACGAATTAGTCCGATAGATTGACGGACAGAATTATTTTTTATTTTGTCGCATTACCTATTTACTTTAATACAAAATCCACAGATTTAGAAATAATTTTTATAAACACGTATCACGTGCTGGGCACGCATCTCCTCTCAGCCTGAGAGGGGTTAGGCCATAGTCCACCGCGCTGGCCATGTGCGAATTGGTAGACTTCACACACTTTTAGAGAACACACACACTTTTTTTTTTCAAAGAACTCTCCGGTGTGCAGATTTCCTCACGATATTTTCCTTCGCCGTTATGGCAAGTGATAATTAATCTATAAAACGTACTTAACTTCGAAAAATCAGGGATATGTGCCTGGGGTTTGAGCCTCGGCCCCCTCGAATGAGAGACCGTAATTCAACCACTAGGCTATCGCTGCTCATTACAATTTTATTTATTTTTATGTGATGTGTTTAAGGTATTGATGTATTTAAGGTATTTACAGTGTTGGGATAAACGAAGAACACATTCAAACTCATGATGATTCATGCTAACACGTAATTAAATTAAAACACATAAAAATATATAGATACATTACAAATTAAACATATTGAAAATGTCGTGTAGTACCATATATGAACACCATAGCACTAGCGAACTGTTTTATAAAGCGCGTCATTTGTTTCGACCAACATTATATATCAGTAACCGTATCCGAAACTGCTACTATATTTGTCTATATCTAGATCCGAAACTTCATATCCATAACATCCCTTGTTAATGGAAGTAGGTCCAATGACCAGTATATTTATCGAAGATTATTTTGACTTAAAATTTATTGACTGACATAATATATAAAGAACGCGTTTCACTTTTTACATTCACCAATTACAATAAGTAAATACGTTCAAGTTTGTAGTAAGTAGGTACATGTAGCTTGACGACACACATGCTGAATGAAGACTGAGTCACAAAGTAAACGGCTAAGTCATTCATATGATATGGAAATATTTAGTGCGTGCTATTGAAAAGGTGCGACATAAGAGGAATGTTATTGTGGAAATAGAAACCCTATCGCATGACTTACACGTTGTTTTAACTGACAAATATCTGCCGTGTTCGTATATAAAGGGAGTTCAAGAGACCAGACCCTCTGGCATAGGCTAGAAAAATATGTTTAAACTGGAGATTTTTTTTTTATCCTGTAACAGAGCCTAAGAAGTTTCAAAATGTTTGACCTTTTCTTCGCGATAGAACAGAATCTGGAATAATCAAAGCACAAAATGGCATACCAAGCAAAATATGGCAAAAGAGCAAAACGTCCAAAGAGCACAATGTCTTTTTTTAAAGAAAAACTGTCAAAATATACAACCCTGTAAAACTCATAAATAACTCAGTATTCGAGGCGAAGCGATTCAAAAAATTCTAATCTAATATTAATTTGGAGCGTTATTTGTAGGTCAATTTCTTGTTCTGAGAGCGTCAACAGAACCGAATAACATTTGTAGTAATGATATACATACAAAAACAGTTACATGCAAATATAAATTTAATGATAGGTACATAAAGTACATGCTCAATGTCAAAATTAAGGGGCTAGCAGTATTTACCAAATAATGCAGATATTGCAAAATCTTAGATTTAAATTTAATGGCTTCTCGGGTCATTAATAATTAAAATTTTCGTAGTATTTCGCATCTGCCCTGATAAAAATCAGTAAGAAATACATAAGTCAGTTTTTTTATATATTATTTATTGTTTCATTTGAATAAAATAATAATTACAATTAATCTTCATTAAATCGGGGCATACATAATAAAACCATATTTACGAAAACCGCACCTATGGTAGTAGAATTGTTTTTGTTCATTACTTTATTATTAATGTTTGTTCTTTTACGCGAAAATGGCATAGGTATATTTTTTTACCTAACAATAAGTATCAACCGTAGGTCGGTTATAGATGCGTTGTTACCTCTGAGGACTACATTGGAACGCGTCGGATAAGTAAGTCTCCCTTACCACACCCTTCAAACCAGAACACAACGTGCTTAACACTGGCGGTGGTGCCAGAGTCGACCCACAAAAGGTTCTACCACCTTCAGACTTATATTGACTTTTATTATGTTGTTACCTTAAGTTTTCTATCAATGTTACTGCAAACTTATTCGTATTTCGGTGTGAAGATAGGTACTAGGTATTATGTCACGACGTGCCTATAATTACATTTTGTGAAACAACAATAGCAATATGTACACAGCCGACGCTGGCCATTGTGGCTTTGAATGCGAATCAAATTGAAACCGTTACCGAACTGACAGCTCATACAACTGTTTACAATTCTGTGCTTATTAAAAAACGCCTATCTGTTTATGAAATTCTTGTATAGCAGACAATTTGACTTTAATAGTACTAAAAATGTTTGTTACTACGCTCAAACTAGACCACTGACTCAAAAAAACGTAAACATTGCTGCTTTCTAGTGTAAATAAGTGGGGACACTTTTTAACCACTACGAGTCCGTATTTCCTAGGTACCAAAACTAAAAACAGCCTTTACAGGAAATAATTACAAGCTACGCTTTTTATGTACTTCTTGTGCAAAAATCGAAAATAGAGGACGATTGTGAAAGTGTCCGGTGGCGCGCAAGAAACCGCGGTGTATAAATGCCTTATTAAAATGCTTGTTTTATTTCGCAGGGCGACAGGAGATAACGCGGCATGACTGCTACGCACGGAGGCGGCAGTGAAGACGACCGCCCTGATAAGGACGCAGTTTACACAATCAAAACTGGCTTCAAGAATGATGGATACCAGTACGACCGAGGCTCCAACGATGACATCGTCAAGCCTCCCCCTCTACCCACAGAAGAAGACGCTTACGCTTCAGGAAAGGTGAAGCTGTCCAGAAATGAGAAATGGCGGATACTAAAGAATGTAGCGGCGGTCAGTGCCGCCTTCATGGTTCAGTTCACTGCCTTCCAAGGCACAGCTAACCTGCAGTCGTCGATCAACGCTGCGGATGGCCTTGGAACAGTATCCCTGAGCTCCATGTACGCGGCCCTAGTCGTGTCTTGCATATTTGTTCCAACGTTCCTCATAAAAAGGCTAACAGTGAAATGGACGCTATGCCTCTCTATGCTGTGTTACGCACCGTACCTCGGTGCGCAGTTCTATCCAGCGTTCTACACTCTAGTGCCAACTGGAGTCATAGTTGGCTTGGGAGCAGCGCCCATGTGGACCTCCAAGGCAACATATTTGACGCAAGCCGGCAGTGTTTACGCCAAACTAACGGATCAAGCGGTGGATGGAATTATTGTGAGATTCTTCGGTTTCTTCTTCCTCGCTTGGCAGACTGCTGAATTATGGGGAAATTTAATCTCAAGTTTAGGTAAGTTGTAATATGTTTGTACTTGTTGAACAAATAATATTATTTCTCGTCATGAGAACCATGCAACTCGTGCGTGTATCATACCATGAGTAAATCCTTTTACCTCAGAATATTTAAAGAATAGGTACTCATAAGACAATAACGTAAACCGTCTGCTATATATGTACGTATATTTCCTTTCTGAAAGAAGTCTTTTTAAATATAGAATATACAGTTATGAGGTACATTATATTCACGTTAATTGAATTTGCTAATGACAAAAAATATTTAATATTTAATAATATTTTTTCATAAAGTAATAATTACCTTAAGATCTAAGACATCGAGTAGTTACAAAAACACATGTATATAAAAAAATATATATAAAAAGTTTGATGGGTATTATAAAGTAACATAAAATCCAATAACATAAAAGAAAACAATGAAAGATAACTATACAGCAACGAATTCTTATTGTTATTATAAATTAAGAGCTGAATACAATATTATTTGTCCCTCAGTATTTTCGTCGGGAGTGCACAGTGGAGGTACGTCGAAGGACAACACTAGCCATGCGTACCTGTCTTGTGGCGCGAACTTTTGCATGATCGGCGGCGCGCAACACGACAACCTGCACCGCCCGCCAGACAGCGAGATATACGAAATCAGCGCCATTTATCTATCTTGCGTTGCTGTCGCCGTGCTTATGGTGGCGTTGCTCGTTGACCCCCTCTCCAGGTAAATATAATGGACTTTACTTAGACGATTTTTCGATTACGGAGAACAACTGGTCAAGAATTAAGAGTCCATGCATACTATCATGAACAATTAATCATGAAATCTGCATAAAATTACACAAAAAAAAAACAAGATAAAAAAATGTAATAAAATAAAATGAATTTATACTCGATTATACTTACCCGTATTACTCCAAACCACCTGGTTTACTTAAAGCAAAAACTGGTAATAACAATTATAATAATTTATTAGATTACTAATTATTATTTTTTATTAATCGAATAATAATATAGTCTTTGTTTTCAAATGTACATCTGTACTATAAAACATTTGTTGGTATCAAATCAACGTATTATTAGAGAAATTGATAACCAAATAAGTGAAAAACACAGTTATATGCAAATTATGTCATGAATTACATTGATTTATATCATCCTCAAGGTACGGTGAGAAGCAGAGACAGTCGGATCCGTCCAAGGAGTTGACTGGAATCCAGTTGCTGTCTGCAACCGCGTACCAGTTGAAGAAACCCAACCAGCAACTACTAATCCCGATCACCTTGTGGATCGGAATGGAGCAAGCGTTCATTGCTGCTGACTACACACAGGTAAACAAATTAAATTGAAGGTGGTAGAACCCTTTGGGGTTCAACTCCAACGGCACCATCGCCACGCCTATTTGTGCCTAGTAACAGTAGTGTTAAGCGCTGTTGTCTTCTGGTTTGAAGGGTGTGGTAAGGGAGACTTACTTATCTGAAGCAATCCAACTTAGTCCTCAAGGGCAGCGACGCATCTGTGGTTGACTTTAGGGAGGATTCTAGTCTTATCTAGGGTGGATAACAAATATCCATGGGTGGCAGTAGCCACTTACCATCAAGTGGACTGCATGCTCGTTAGCTACTTCGTCACAATAAAAAAAAATGTTAACTATATTCGTAATGAGCTGTGTTTACAATTTAGTACGCGTCTATATTGGAATATAACAAGAAGTGGAAAGCCAACAAACCATTTAGTGTTTAGAAAGACGACCGTCAAATTTATTGCCATTACGACGAAATAAACAAATGTACAGATAAGTGTCATTTTTCCGCGGGAAATCTTACAACGCGATAGATAATAATATCAATTGTACAACGCCATCTATTGAGCATAACTCAAACTCCGATGCGCGTACACATTATACGCGGCCATTACAGGAATTATTTCTAAATTTAAACTGAAATAACTTTTAATAGACTAAATTTGAAATATAGACTAATGTTGGCTCAAGATAAGGACTTTCATTGTTCTGGTTTGAAGGCTGTGGTGAAGGAGACATACTTATCCGGAGGATTCCAACTTAGTCCTCAGGAGTAGCAAGTCCGTGCCCGACTTCAGCTAGGATTCTTGCCTGGCTTGGATTACAGGCGTCCATGGATGGCAGTTGCCACTTACCAAGTGAACTTCTCGCTTTCTACTTCTTCGTATAAAAAATACTCATTAAGTCATTCTTTTTGCAGGCTTACGTCTCATGTGCACTGGGCATCCGCTCTATTGGCTACGTAATGATCTGCTTTGGAGTGGTGAACGCAATCTGCTCACTTCTATTCGGTTCAGTGATGAAATATATTGGACGATTCCCAATCCTAGTGATGGGTGCTGGACTTCACTTCGGTCTTATCATATGGCTCCTTATTTGGAGACCCAATCCGAACTCTCCTACGGTCTTCTTCGTGATATCGGGGCTGTGGGGAGTTGGAGACGCTGTATGGCAAACCCAGATTAATGGTAAGTTGAATTACATACTCTAATCATTTTATTTGTTGACTTGGAGAAACCGCCATAAAGCACCCGGTACCCTTGAAGCATCGTCAGGTTGTATAGTATTTTTAAAACAACCTCGGTGACCGTCCTCAGCGCTGCGTAAAGAACTTCGGGATCTCCATCGGAACACAACTAGAGTTGTCTCAGCGCGGTACGCTTTCGGACGCTGCCTGGGATAGTTTTGCGCTTGTATCACGCCTTTTTTGCCCTTGTATTACGATGATATGCGGCTACATTTATCGTCGTCCTTCCCGAGGTCACTGGTTAGGCGGTTCAAGCTTCCACTTTATCCGCCCGTAACTTCAAAAACCCGATAGAAAAAGACACTCTATTCTTGTATTATAACTACAGGAACAATACCTTAACTACATATACGTTACCTATTCTTTGCATATATATTTTTATTTCTTTATATATAGAATTAGATTTTTATTATTAAACATAATTACCTATATCGTACACGCGTAACAAAATAATGTTTACTGCTTCAACAATAGCCGTACGTTATCTTTATGTAACAATCTAACTGACAATGTTATTGACTACTAAAGTCAATAACATTAACGTTCACTAGACTACACTCATATTCCACACTAGAATTTAAATATCTGTCTGGCCGAGGATCAAACCTAAAACCCAAAACCCGTGTCAGGCCGATATGGTAGCTCTGACACTCGGACAAACATTTTCAAGAATGGATAGGTCATCATTAAATTAAGAATCACATATATTGGAACTAAATAACAAAAAATCTGAAGTACCCTTGTCTAAATATTCCACCGAGCAACGTCCTTTGTGTAGTATGACCTCCAAGTTTTTCTTGTCACTAAAGTAAACACACTACAAATAGTTGTCTTCAGAGAATCCTACACAATGTGGACAATATTGCATTAGGTACTCTCATATTTCAGTAATCACTCGCACTGATTGTTTCCTTGAGAATACAAAAAGATGCGTTTCCTCATAATTTTCTACGAACGCGTTAAATTATTTTCCGCGAACTAGTTTATCTTATTCATATAGCTTAGGTATTATGCTGCACGTATATGTAAGTGAATACAAAATAATAGTTCAGCATAACGCAGTTTACAATTAAGCGTAAAAACGAGATAAAAGTTTTTATCCATGTCAAAAAAAAACTAATTTGTATCTCTTATACATACATTTAGATATACAAAATAAAACAAAGCACGTAACTTCTATTCAACTCTGAATCAATTTGCAATAGCTTCTTTTTTTTTATTTCTCTAAAACCTTATATACATATTATTTACAGTAAGTAGAAAAATAAGCTTCTTAATAATAATTGTTTATCGTATTCACAAACAGAGAGAGAAATGAACCTCAAAATTTAGTACGGAACACCAACATATCGAAATTCTGCAGTCATGGTCATGAATCGTTATGTCGATACAGCCAACACGTCTTACGGTTACGAATGCTCCTCACGTCACCATCAAAACTCACGGTTAATTTAATCTAGACCACATCTCTTTCCGGATTCCAACGCTCACTTTTACTCGTTTTACCTCAAATCCAACAATTTCGTCATTGATTGCGCAGCCGGCCTCGTGTTAATCATACTTTGACGTCTGCGCCAAACGTAGCCATTATAGCTATAAAGTAGTGGATGCACGTAATCGTCACAAATTAACAATAGTTTAAAAACACGCTTTTATGTAAATGCGTTGAATTTTCTCTTTAAATCAAATTAATCAACATTTTGTTGTACAATACATTTTGTGATATAAATGCTTGGCGCGAGATTTTCCTTGCTAAAAGTTAATGTATGGGAAATACATAAATGCCTACTTAGATAGCGCCCGTTCTATTAAACTCGTACTGTATTTTAGTCAATTGTACTATACATATATTATTTTAGACTACAATAGTATAGTACGCTGATTCGTAACTTCAGATGAAGAAATCGCTTCATGAGAATTGTCTTGTGGGTAAATATTTTCTACAGAAAACTAAAAATCATGACGTATTACATA
>DWRA01002473.1:0-13964 GCA_018250295.1 Spathilepia clonius
ACTGCTGTTATTAGGCAGAAATAAGTGTGGCGGTGGTGCCGCCGGAGTCGAACTTCAAAGGGTTCTACCACCTTTAATTAACATGTTTGACTGGTATTTACAACTGATTAATACGATGGAAGTTGCAAACTAACATGCAGTCCACCTGGCGGAAAGTAGCAACTATAGCCAATGGTCACCTGTAATTGACCGCATAACTAGAACCCTAGCTGAGGTCACAGATGCGTTGTTACCCCTAAAGACTAAGATTGAACGGGAGATAAGTGTGTTTTCCTTACCCTTCAAAGCAGAACACACCAGCGTTTAACAAAAGTATGGCGGTGGTGTCCCTGTAGTCGAACAACAACACATTACGACGACACTAATAAAAATAACAAACAAAATACATTATGATATTGATGTATATGAAACAAAAATAATTAGCCTATTGTTACGTAACATTAATAAATATGTATATTTAACCAATAAGGGTGGTAAAAATCTTCACGATTGAGTGAAAGAGGCACAACCGCTACGCTTTTTCTGGATTATAAGCGATATGAGGCATTCCAAAGTTATTTGATATGAAGAGTGTCATAAAGAAGGATGAAAGGAAAATATTATTTTGTTTTTATTGTAAATAGCTATAGGACTACAAGTAGGTACATCACTATCAACAATGGACTGCTATGCAAATGGAACTATCCAAAATATTTAATACAAAATTATCATTGCAGCGTATGCCATTTATGCTGTTCCTGATATCCATCGTAACGAGTCATGAAGTATACGAAAACAGCGAAGAAACTGTCCCAAAGTATAACACTACAACACTTTATCCAATAAGTAATAAAACCATTTATAATAAAGACACTAGTAACCAAACAGATATTCAACGTGACAAATATAAAACTAGTATCATTGAAGAAGAACAAGATAATAAAAGTAATGATAAACTCGAAATTTCTGTTCCAAAGAATAGAAGTATCACAACATGGAAAATAGATGCGGCTTATGTACAACCCAAGGTCCCAGAAATGGTAGTTGCTGAGCCAAAAAACATTAAAAATGACGAACCAAAAAACATAAACTCCAAAGAGGAAATATCAACTGAGAAGTCAATAAGTGGAAACATAGAGAAGGAATTCAAACCAAGCCCACATTTGGGCAACTTTTTCGACGACGAAAACTTGAGTTTATTGAGATTTTCTACAGCTGAACCTTTCATTCTTCCGGAGAAGAAGCCTACATTTGATTTTACAAGGTATTCAATTGGTTAAATCATTTAAACTGAAATTTCCTATGATATCTCACAATGTGCAAATCTATCAGACTTAAAATAGTTCAGTAAATAATTCTCATCTCATCTATAACAAATAACAAAAAGAAGGACAGTTTGTGATTTGAAAATAATAAATATTTTCTATCTTCCAGGTATAGTGATGATCCGCACAGCGGGGTGGTCACTGTACCGATCCGTGACGCGGTGGGTTCCGGGTTCGATACCAGGTCAGACAGACTTATAAATATTAACACATTGTTTATTCTAACGTTTTTTTAATTAATTAAACATCGATATTGAGCTCAAAATAACATTAAATTATGAAGGTGGAAATCTCCTAGCGTTTACGTGTCAAACGTGATGAATATACATAAAGTCAGTTAAGTTTTATGACAAAACAATTAAATTTTTATGTAAGTGTTTATTTTACAGCTCAAAAAACCTCTATATGCTTAATTACAAAAGCCCACAAGATACGTACCGAGATCAAATTGATGCGCCATACAAGTATGAAAGTACTTATTTTCCACAAACAAAGTTTTGGAAACAGACATTAGATTCCAAACCAACAGTGGAATCGCCAAAGAAAATTCCTGCGGGAGGTCTCTACAAACACTCTAATCCGTTTAAAGAAAAACCCGGTTCTAACGGCGACGATGAAGATTTTGGACTCAGTTTCAATGAAGATGAAAAAGAAAAGGAGAATTCTGTCAAAAAACGGTAAGTAAATTATATTTAAGCTAAATATATTTACCTAAACTTTAAATTGCCGGGGTTTCACACTAATTCTTAGATCAGAATATTTTTTTGATTTTAGTCGTAATCGTATTTCTAAAATATTTAAATCAACGAATATTTAACTAAATCCTCAGGTTTTTATAGTGCAAACTAGCGCGCAGTCCACCAGATGGTAAGTTGATACTGTTGCCCTTGGACGTCCATAATCAATTCCAAATAATATTGCTATCTAATATTATTCACAGATGTTTTGTTACTATGAGGACTAAGTTGGAATGGCTGGAATAAATATATCTCAACCCTTCAAACTAGAACATGGCAGCGCTTAACACTGCCGTTATTAGGCAGAAATAGATGCAGCGGTGGTGCTGCCGGAGTCGAACTACAAAATATTCTACCTTCTTCAAACTGGGAAGAGTTAACTTCAAGTTGTTAGTTAAGGAAAACAAACGCTACGTCGTAACATTATCACGCCGGTCATTTCTCCAATACGAGTAAGACAGATGATCTATTTTTAATAAACACAATTGCAACATAATAAGCGTCTTAAATATGAAAGTGTGCTTAAAGCTAACAAGAAGTACAAACAAAACAGAGGTCGAAAGTGGCCGTAATTGCCGTTCTCTCTGCACGCAAATTCGGGTCCTTTCACTGATCGCCAAATTAATCGTACCCATTACTCCATGAAAGTCATAAACTCAGGAGTAAGAGTATAGAAAAGAATGCAGGCATGATAATTGTTGCTACGTGTACATGCGATTCTTCTGGTGTCTCTTCAACTAGTGAATGTTGGCAGACAGCTCTTCAAATTTTCATTTCTTAATTGCAAGAAGAATTCTACGGCACTTAATCCCTGTCTATTCCCGGGTGTTCCTTAACCACGACTTCTTTCTACGATCTGCCCTTCTCTTTACAGCAATTATGTACATAGCTGGTAAAAGAGCCTCGTATAGCTCGACTCCGACAGCACCGCCGCCGCACTTATTTCTGCCTAATAACAACAGTATTAAGCTCCACCATCCTGGCTTATCGATTTCACACTTTCTTTTTTCTCCTCTAGAATTGTCCGGTGTGTAAATTTTTTCACGATGCTGTTTTTCACCGTTAAAGCATAAAAACTAAAAAATCATAATCAAATTAAAATCGGAGTCACGAACTAAATCCAACCACTAGGCTATGACTGACATGAAGTTAAAAAGCTGACCGTAATTATTTATAAAATTTTATAAAACATACCGACCGTAGACCGTAGTAGACCGTAATTATTTTATAAAACATATTTCAGGCCAAATCCTTGGAAGAACCTTCTAAACTTGGTGACCGCGTTCCTGCCTGTGGGTCTCATCATCTCAGCCCTCACGCCGAGTGTCATCACCCTACAGAGTACTAGCAATGATCCTCAGTAAGTCATGTGAATTTTATGTCATTAGGTTAGTAGGCAATTTCGTAACTTGGCCTTCCTAATAAAGTGTTTATGATCAACAATATTTTGACATTACAAAAAGACACTTTAATTTTATTTATCTATATAAATGAACATGTTATACCCCCTGTTTTCAATAAGAATACTTATCGAAAAAGGTAATATATAAATAACTATCTGATGTGTCTCGTAACATAAATAGAAAGACCCGACAAATTGACAACATCCTTCTTTGAATGCGACTAAAGACTTCCACCGGAAATCGAACTGAAATCTCGGCTTACGATCAACAGTAATTACCTATTACCTGGTCACTTAGTCATCATTGTTCTGGAGGAGTCACACTTCCCGGTAAAAGCCGAACTCATATCTGATTTCATTTTCCTGTTTCAATTCGTGTCAAGTATTAGCGTCAAGATAGTAAAGTTCGCTTAAGTTACTGGCACGCATGCTTTATGCAATCTCTAGATTTATTAAGGCGTATACACACTGCTGGATACGAGCGTCATCCCTCAACTGGGAAAGGCCTGGACCATACTTCTTCGACTGTTCGGATTTAAATTGATAGAGTAGCAATAATTCGTAACTTGGTCTCTTTTTTTGTCGTACTCTTTTTGTCAACAGTGTGTTCTCATTTTGAAATCCCAAATCAAAATTTCGTATCGTGTGTACCCGTTACCTAACAAAATGTATCAATTCCGCGATAATATTAGCCTAAAATAATATTTATTAATACAGACATCTCAGCTTGCATCTTGGCAAGGGCCTCGTCCGACTCTCAACACTAAATTCTATCTCTCGTACCTCTCCTGCAATACGTCCCCGCTGTCTTCTTTTCTCTTCTTTATTTTGTCTTCTCAAGTGTAGTATGGTTTTCCTCTACTTCTTTTGGAGTTTCTGGGATACCAATTTGTAACTGGTATACAAGCGCACCCTTATGCTATCAAAAATACTGATATCGTGACGCACGTTGCGTGCTAACTGCTAACACCCACACTCAATATCCGCATGTGAAGCGCATGCACCCATTAACGTGTTATTACAATTATCCACGATGCGCGCTGACGGTGACAAATGACTGTACATACCACTTTGACAGCAAATTTGGTGATTATGCTTTGCCATAATTCAAACAGCAAACGAATATGCAATCCACACAGATACACATTTGTAATCGATGTCAGATAAGATTACAATCCTGCCTGAAGTCGATCACAGATGCGTTGCTACTCCTGAAGAGTAAGTTTTAATGCCTCAAATAAGTATAACAAGTATAACTCCATTCCCCACCCTTCAAACCAAAATGCAATAGCGTTTAACACTATTGTTATTAATAGAAAAGTTTACTTCTACATCATTTGTTTATTTCTAGATTATGCATAAGCTCTATGGAGCTCTGTTTTGTCTTTTTTCAACATCAGGTTAATTAATGCATCGTAGTACCGCGAATAGATACTACCACTAATATCTTCCCTATAATTATGTAATACCCTTGAAATCTTGACCGCCTACCGCCTTAACCCTCAAAGCATCTAATATTACGAATTTAGAATAAGCTTTTCTTTATAAGCATTTGTTTTAGAAGAAAAAATACTGAAGCTGGAAATTTATAAACGCTGCCGCAGACATATACAAACTAAATACATCATTTGATTTGAAAACATACGATTGTTTGTGGGCTCCTTGAGTACTTTGCATGTGAACTGTATGTTCATTTGCTACTTAACACAAGTTTTTTGAATCCCACTGCTGATTACGAGTATTTCCACTAAACTGGGGGAGACCGGGAACAATATGCACTGCGTTACTCCACAGCGCGGATTGTCACTTAAGTCACAAAAAAACGACAAAAATGTGTTCCTATTTTCACTTTTGCATTCTATAATTGAAATATTAGATCAATTAATAGATATAGTGTATCGTGCATTAGTGCATAACATTATAACTAATACCTGACTATTAATAACATTGCTTTTCCACGATCGTGTGAACATAAACGAAGAAATGCGCACGCGCCGGAAGGACGCACGTCCGCGTATTGCACAAGCGAGAAAGCGGACAGAGCTATCTACTTGCACTATATCAAGAGATTAACGATAAGCGAACTGTCGCTTTTTTAAAAAGTTACTTATGTAGGCAAAGGACTATTAGCCTGTTCATTGAGTAATTCAATGTGTTATAATGCGTTTTTTTTTTCTTTTATTTTAAGTCTATTATCATAAAATGTATTTAAACTTTAACTTGAAATGTTTTTAACCTTTTTATATTACAACTTAAATAGGTTTCTTACTTCCGAAAGTAGGTATGGTAAAATCAAATATTCACACGTCTTTTAAATATTGTAGTACGTGAACCATACTACTACATTTACTTTACAGATAGTTAGTAACTACATTACATAATAGAAGTAGTAAAGAAGCATGTACCGAGATTTTAAATAGTTATTTAACTATAACCGACCCAAAACTCATCTAATATAACTCCAAAGAATTATGAAAATGAACCCGTTGAAAAGAACCTTGAAATCTCGTAACAATATCGCTAGTATCTTCGCTTACACATCTGCCGTAGGACACGTACCTTATATCTTTGGCACGTACAAACAGTTTCATCAATAACTGCGGAGCGCAGGTGATGACAGCCGATAGAAACCAGATTTAGATACTTTAACACAAGTCTATTTGTCTTTGCCGTGAAATATATTGAGTAATATTGGAAATACCAATAGATATTTGGAGATAAGAGAAATATCCGTGTTCCGTCTTATACACACAAGAAGTTTGACTTAAAAGGCTAAATATTTGTTTACAAATATATTTTTTTAAAGATTTTCTACAATTGAATATGTCCCTGGGCTTCAAGGGCACGTAGTTGCATATACGCGCAGTGTAGTACACTATTTCGCAACATTAACGTCTTAGAAATATGTAGGCAATTATTTAGAGAAATCAACTCTTACTCTTGTACTCTTTCGTATATATAGTTTAGTTTTAATACAGAGACAAAAAGATGCTTTTCAAGTTTTTTATGTGCATTGGAAATAAATATTTCCTTAAACAAAAATTGCTATTTCTTATTTAGTAAATTTGTGCTATTTTTGGAAATAAAGTCACTACTATCGACCTAATGAAAAATATGCGAAAACTACACATTTGGTACCACTACAATTTCAAAATGTCTCCACACATATTAATTGTATTGTATCTATATGTACAGAGATTTAGGAGTCTGTATTTATTCGATGTGTGATTACTCGTTAATTTCTTATACCTATTGCAGAGTAAACCGCTTCTCCCGTCGCTTGGACGGAGACCTCACGGCCGTTCCACCCATCAGCGAACGCTGCAAGAGGCGGCTTTTGTGCGAGATACATTCTGACCAGAACTATATACGGTAACAATATAATATTTTACATAATTTTCTTTTAAGCTTGTCATTTTTAAATAATTTTGTACTTCGTAATTTCTCAAAGACCCTTTCATTTGACACCCGTATCATTGGGATGTGTACAAAGTAGTTGGTTCGCCATCTTGGGGTTTTCGCTACATTGGTCTTACAATTACGTCACTAAGCAAAATATGCGATGTTATCCCAATCCGCGGTGTATGCAAAATTTTGGGTTAACCAGTTTTGTCAAATTTTTTAATAGAATTAAGAAAACAATTGTCATAGAAGCCGATTTAAACCACAATAATGTTTATCGATAGAACTCCAATAAGTTATGTTTTTTAAGAATAAAACAACAAACCCAATTTAATAAACCAATTATCAAATATTTACTCATTTAGCCACTCGGAACCTCTAAGTTTTGATGATGCTGTCAAATCTTCCACAGATCCCAAAATAAGCCTACAGGATATATTCGGAAGCATTGCTATAAAATCCACTGCGAGGACCCACAATCTCTGAACAGGGTGCTCCGCTGGCTGCTCTCTCACCAGCCAGGGTCCAGTCTTCAAGCCGGACCCAGCCCTCAGCCCCAGCCGGCACCACACCGGTACAGAGGCGAGCAGTACACCTCCAATATGTTGAATTACCATCACAGGAGCAATGATTTTACATGATTTGGTTATATGTATGTGAATGTTGTGTTATAAATAAAGTAGTCCTTTACGATCCGTTTTATTTTAAAGGCATTATTGATAAACATATGATAATCAATCACACACAAAAAAGTTACAATATATGGATCAAGATATCTTAACTTTAACTTGTAGCCTGTAAAAACCGTTATTACAAATAAATATTAGAGTTTTAGTTGATCGGTCCAAAATTTACAACCTTAGCCTTACACCAACACTTGAAGAGGGAACCCTTGGTGTTTTTTTTTTATATACGATTGAGTAGCAAACGAGCATGCAGTCCACCTGATGGTGAGTGGCAACTGCCGCCCATGGACATTTGTGATCCACCCCACATAAGACCAGAATCCCAACTGAAGTCGACCACAGATGCGTTGCTACCCCTGAGGACTCCAACTTAGTCCTCGTTATGCCTATATGCCATGCCTCGTTAAGTTTATCTCCCTTACCACACCCTTCGATTACAATTTCGATTACACAGGCACAACCGCAACATTCCTATGTCACGAAACATCAATGTTACGCTGCTGTATTCTTGTTTGAATGGGAATCATAAGGGAGAAATAATACGAGATGTTCCAACTTGGTCCTCCGGCGACGGAAGCGACTATAACCACAAAGTCAGTACAAATAGTCTCATCCCGTACCCAGTAATTAAACGTATACGGGTTAAATAGAGACATTATGAAGTAACGGAAATAAATATTTACAAGCGAGAAAAGGCATCAAAGAATGATTAGCAGCCTTTCTCCTATAATTACTCTTAACATAATTTATATCGATTACCATTGAATTTCAAGCTCGTTAGTAAGATGTAAGCGTTTTATATCTCTCGGATGCTTACTAATGAGGTCACCACGGTGTCGGCATGTCCGGTTATTACACATTTTCTTGTCCGTAACATCCTTTAATACCTTTGGTAATTATGTACCGGAATATTGGCTTTTATTGTACCAATCCTCGCGATTTACAAGGTAATTGTATTTTAGAACAATTTTGTGCCGCGTGCCTTTGTAAAGATTTGTAAAGATTTCCTATATTGTTTTTCAAATCTATATTATTAATGGCCGGTTTCTGAAGACATTTGATCGGTAGTTTATGTATTCAATAACACTATCGGTTCAATAATTTCTAAAAATCCGTATCCGAACAACTCAATGTAAGATAAACGCCGTTTAAACTGTGTTTAAATTAACTGACCATATTGCTGGGTTTATCTGTTCAATAATTTTATTTGACGTTTCATGTCGAAAAATAACATGAAATGTCCGTTTATTATCTTAATACGCGTTATTTTAAATGAATTGCAGGTGAGAAATAATTCCATATTAGTTTTCCATTGGAAATGTTTAGGGATTACAATTTAAAATGAAATATCGCTTTCATATGAATATTTCAATATTGTAAATATTTTCTTGTGACTCTGACGTTCAAAAGAAGTCCTACTTTTTCGAAAACACAGTACAGTTTTTATTACACTTGATAAAAAAAATTAACTAACACTTAAGAAAAGATTTGTTTCTGTATAGTAATTTATGAAAAATCCAATAATATTGTCAATAGAACACACATTGATTTTCTCAAGAAAGTATTCAGGTTTAAAAATATTTTAGGGGGACATACATGTCAGAGGCGTTCCAACAAAGTCATTAGGGGCAGCAATGCAAAATTGGCCGACCTCAGATAGGACTCTAATCTTATCTGAGATTGACTACATATATCCATGGAGGGCAGCGGGCATTTCTCAACAGTGGACTGTATGCTATTTCTATACAATAAAAAGAGATCAACAAGGAACTAGATACCATAACGCACCACCATCATTGTTCACATAACCATCACATTGTACATGACCCCGATGCCACATTAACTTTCATAAGATCGTAGAAATTTAATTTACACGCCGGACATGGAAACACATTACATAACACTGGGTTTGTTGCAAAAAAATCTTTTGGCTAAATGACAAAACACCAAATAGAAATAGACGCTTTCTACATTCATACTTATGACAGAAGTAGGAAAAAATCATGCATTTAGGCATCTGTTTCCGACCCCAAGTATGACTAATCTTGTCTAGAGTTGATTACAGATTATAGACCATTGGATGGACTGCATGCTTGTTTACTACTTCTATACAAAAAAAAAACTGTAGTCGACCTGGCAAATGGCAACTACCGCCCAAGGGCATCTGTAGTCAACGCACATAAATCTTACTTGAAGTAGTAGATGCGTTGCTACCTCAGAGTACTAAGTTGAAAAACCTCACTAAAAGTAACTGTAACTTTACAACCCTTTCCTTCCTTTCAAACCAGAATAAAGCTACGCTTAACAGGGTTTGTTATTACGCAAAAGGTATGGCGGTGCTGCCGAAATCGTGCCTGAAACACTTGAGTTCAAGTACATACATACATATGCTTGATTTAAATTGTTTCGTAGCAAAAGCGAAGTCATGGTGCACAGTTAAGTAATTAAAGTAATAGAAAGTTGGAGATATTTGTGTAAAAGCAAACTCATTATTGGCTTACGGTGGTTAGAGCAATCGGTGAGAGCACTTATGTTAACTTGTAATGCGTAGGTTTAATTATACAGATTATCATTATTTTGAAAACTCACTCATATACGAAAAAAAAATCTGGCATTAAATTAATAGCATGCAGTCCTGCTGGTGAGTGGCAACTGCTGCCCAAAAACGTATAATCGACCAAAGAAAGTATTAAAATTCTCGCGAAAGAGGTCACAGATGCTACGCTATAAAACGCTTCACATGGGTATATCTCCCTAACTATAGGCTTCAAACCATTAATCTGTTAGTTATTATTAGAAAAGGTGAGGTCATAGTACTACTAGAGTAGATCCATATTCTCCGGTCTTCAAATAATATTGTCCACAAGCATATTAGATAATCAATGGTAAGGAAAATAACGCCAATTAATTATAACGGCGGTTTTCCTGACTAATATGTGAAATCAAAATAATTAAAAAGTTAATGATATGTTCATGATGCAGCAAAACAATAAAAACCGTTATATTTTTCCTCTTTGTATTATTTTAGTTACTTCTTTGTTAATGTCAATTTAGCTAGAATTGAACGGAAAATATTACATTTTCCCGTTCTATTAAAGCATGTCATTCGGAATTTACAATTTTAATAGGTTTACGCTTGACAAGAATCTGAAGCGAATACAACATAGTAAATGAGAAAATTTCACAGGTTTGTTTAATGAATAACTGAATGAGAAGTACAAACAACACTTCGATAGATTTATTGCAGTAATTTATTCGCAAAATTTTATGGCTCACATAAGACTAAGAAACTGATAACAATCACAAAAATGGTTAGGACCTCTATCGTATGATATAATTATTAACCTATTCTCACACAACCGCATGTTTCTGTAACATAGCTATCACGTTGTAACATGTTGTATCACGTTGCATCAACTAATCTCCTGTTTCCGTGAGATATAACTATGTCGTCCTCCAGAACGAAGTCAAAGATCTCCAACTCTTGTTCGGCTGTAAAAGCAAGATCATCGATCTCCTCCTCTTCAACTGACTCGTCAAACCTCAAGGCATCAAATGAATAAGATTTTTCGTCACTGACGATGTAATTGATCAAACTTGAAATGTACTTCTCAATGTCAGCCTTCATCACAACCTCCATCGCAAGAACAAGATTGTTGTTCCAACCTGGTTCGACGAATTTGCATAGGAATCCATTACGGCCCTCGGTTTTCGGGTTAACTTCGATTTTTATAACGTTCACTGTTTCAGATGATAACTCATGAAATAGTCGATTTCTCAAATTCTTTAACTTGTCAATTTCTTCTAAAGTGACTGCGTCTTGTCTAAATTCATCGATGAACTTCAACATGATATACAACTTCAACTGCTCTTTTACAGCTTCAAAATTGTAGGTATTTATTTTGTCGTAATTAAACTCTTTGGAAATATCAGTGCAGGCAAAAAGTTTGTAATTGCGATAAACTAAACAACGGCTTTTGAAAAATGACGCAGCTACTGATAAGTCGATTTTTTCCAAGTCCTCATTGAACGCATGAAAAACAAACGTCTCGTAATGCATAAAATCGTTCAACCGGAAACATTTCTTCGCACTCTCATTAGTGATTAACCCATCCGTGATAATATATAGCAACTTGATTTTATCATTCTCATTGATGATGCACCTTTTTTGAAGGTATCGCACAATCCATTCTGGTTCTGAACCCATCTGTTCACAATGCCGTTTCAAATATGCTGTTCGCGTTTCATCTTCGTCTACTTCCCAACAGTCGTCGCCCCAGTGCAAGTAGATAATTCTCGATTCTGCTGGAGGCTCTCCGGCAGCCACTTGTTCTTCTTTGATGTTTTCTACGTCCCTTTTGAATTGTTCAAGAGTTTTCAATCCATTCTTATGGTAATGCTCGTTATTGAAGGTAGAGAACGAGCAATCTCTTGCGTATATGAAGTAATTTACCATCTTTGCGGTCGATCAGCTGCTTCTCTTTGGGGTACAACAATATTACGTCTATTGAAGATTGATGAAGAATGATTCTAATTTACCGATCACAATCTATTCTACTCCTACGTATACTGGTTCTACTGAAGGGCGGTGATGAATGTGCTTCTGTGTAGGAGAGTTCCTGGAATAAAAACACTTATTAGATTCGTAGTACAACTGTAGACCCACTAACTATCAAAAGATCAAAACGTAATCACGTAATTTTTGAAAAAAATCTTCACAATAATTAGAAAAATAGCAAAAACAAAACGACTTCTAAGATATTAATCCTAAAAATGTACTAAAAATTTACGTCGCCTTACAAAATTATTCCCTATTTTAACACCTTCAAAGGTGGCATTTTTTCATCGAACTTAAATGGAGCCACCTGGGAAATACACAAATACAAAATAATTTTCCAAATCTGTTTATAAATGACGGTGTAATTAAGAATCAAATTGAGAATCTGCTTCTTTTTTGAAGTCGATCTAAACAGAATTCAAATAGTCATCAGTACAAAACGCGACCCAGGATTTGAACCCACATTACGGTATTGACACTAAATTCAATTACTAAAACAGCTTATGCACCAAAGTACTTGCAATAATTCACTGTACGATTTTTTAAAAACCACAAAACTACATTTAACTTACCGATCCGAATTGAGAATTCACAAAGAAAGACATTTTTCACTGTTTAAATCAACTGTAGGAGATCCACTGAGAACAAGAAACTTCTATATTGTATTATGACTAATATTAGACTGAATGAACCCATATCTGCCGGGCGGAATTTATACTACAAAATGTCTGACGCAATAACTGATGTTATTTAGTTCACGTATGTGATGAAACGGGGCTAAGAAATATTGATTCAGCGGTTTCATTATGAGTGAAATTTTCCACAACTACGGTTACTCCAAGACCATGTTTTTTTTCTATTTTGGAATAGCAAATGAGCATGTAGCCCACCTCACGGTAAATGGCAACTGCCACCCATGGAAATTTGTAATCCACTCCCAGATAAGACTAGAATCCCATCTGAAGCCGACCACAGATGCATCGCTACCCCTCAGGACTAAGCAGTAATGCCTCGGATATGTATGTTTCCCTTACACTTCAAACCAGAAGACAACAGCGTTAAATACTGTTGCCATTAAGCAGAAATATCTGTGGCGGTGGTGCCATTTAATTCGAACCACATAGGATTCTACCACCTCAATGTATCACAATGGCCGTATACATGGGAGCTTGGGAGTCCAGCCCCGTCCCTTCTAATAATCGAAAAAAAATCGAGGACTCTTCAGGTGCACAGCGACAAACAGAAACTATTTAGTCAGGACCCCCTCATCTTCACTACTAAAAAAATGTTTTGCTGCTTTTAGATCACATTACAAATGCTGTACCTATGTCCGCCATTATCGTTATTAAGATGACTTTGCTAATAGTTTTCAAGTTCCATATTTGTCCTGCTTAAAAATCCAAGCATAAGGAAATTAATGATTGCCCTCGGGTTTTTCTTTGTTGCTAAGCAAAGAAATACCTTCTACATGACAGCGTCACTAACAAATGAACACGTGTGAGTGACGTCACGTCACGTCACGTCGTGAGTCACAGCTGTGTGATCGTAATCAGATATAATCAAAACAGCAATAGTAATGACATAGATAACAGAAGATTTTGACCAGCTGTCTTGACAGTACTACACATGTGGACTATTTATGGCATAGACTCTTAGATAGGCTTTTCTATATATAAAAAATGAATGTTTGTCTGTATGTCATCGATGAACTCAAAAACTACTTTACCGATTATTATGAAAATTGGTATATATATATATGTTGTTTTCCACGGAAAAGGTTTGTATAATATGCTCATTAATGCCACTCGCCACAAGGTGGCGCTGCAAAGTAGCAACTTCTGCCCAAGTGCAGGGACGGTTTAAAAGGTGTGCAAA
>DWRA01002474.1:0-13963 GCA_018250295.1 Spathilepia clonius
CGCCGTGACCACGATCCATGCAACTGGGTCGAAATATTGGCAATTAAGAAATCAAAACATCGTATCGTGAGTACCCGGTACGTAACAAAATTTATCAATTCCGCGATAATATAAGTCTAAAATAATTTAGTTGGAATACCTTGTATTTAAGTATGTCTTCCTTACGAAACACTCCAAACCAGACAACAGCAGCGTTTAACACTGTTGTTATTAGGTAAAAGTATCGGAGTTGTACTACAGTAAGTTCTACCACCTTCAATATAAAATATAACAGTCTGTCTGTGATACAGCTACATCTTTCTTAGGAATGCTGGTCACCTGATTTCAATCTACTATATTTTTCAAATAGTGAATAGAGGACGCAAAACTAAGGTTCAGAACCCATGGTACGTTTTTCTTTCGCTTCCGCGGTGTGGTTCCGCGTGGAAAAATGAAAATGTATGTGAATGACGGTAGCCGTATTCACATTGCGATTTATTTCTGTGTTGCGATTGTTTGCTGTGATGAGACATTGGACAATATATCGATCTCTTTCCATCCTACGGCTACTATGCCCTATGTGTAATACTCGTGACTTTGGAAACAAAATAGCTGTTCCGCATCTGCTGCGAAGGGTGACAGAGCCGTTTGTGATTCGACACCGGAAGCACAATCGCCACACCTATTTCTGCCTAACAATAGCAGTGTTAAGTGCTGCTGTCTTCTGGTTTAAAGGGTGTAAGGGAGATATACTTATCCCAGGCATTCAAATTTAGCTTTCAAGGGTAGAAACGCGTATGTGTTCGACTTCAGACAGAATTTTAGCCTTATTTGGGGTGGATTACAAATGTCCATGGGCGGCAGTTAGTTCTTACTATCAGGGGAACTGTACTTTCGTTTGTTACTTTACCGTATAAAAAAGACAGTAAAAACGCTTCGAGAGCTTTACGCTCACATTTCTTTTGTTCGATTGTGATGAGTAGTCAAACTGGGATATCTTGTCCCAAATAAAACGACTTACACTATCCATCTCATTAATCTAATGACGACCTCACAATGTCTTGCAGCAGTATTATCTTTAGAATAAAAAATGATAGATGACGTCACTAATCCCGGAATGACCGCCAAAAAATGTCCTTGACGTTTTTCATTAATCAAAGACTAACGATGTTACTCGATAGGTATATAGGCATTTAATTTGTCTATACATGGCTGCCAAATTACTTGTTTCTGGCTTCAAAATTCGCTTTCAAAATACCCTTTTACGACGAGATAATGAATATTTGATACAGCGGTCGTATTGGAAGCTTGGACGGGGATGTTCAAATGTATTGAATGGATAACCCTAAGGTATTATTGTTTATACACGTTTTTATATTATAGAACTTGAAGATGAAGTCCATCTGATGGTAAGTGGCAACTGCCGCTCGTAGACATTTGTAATCAATCTCAGTTAAGATTAGAGTCCTACTGTTCGGTCACGGATGCGTTGCTACTCCTGAGAATTAAGATTGTCGTATCCTTTCACTGAACTGCAGAATTGCTTCAGTCTAGTAATAGTGATGGTACCTTTCCGGTCGAACAATACTCATTCTACAACTAAAACCATTTGGTAAGTCCAAAACAAACGTATTCAGATCAAATCATAAACATTTAGTTGATTTATACAGAACTCGTTTTAAACATTAACATGCTACCACCGCTACGAATTTTTTTCTCGATATGATGCAGTAGCCAAAGAGCAGTTCACTAATTTTAACTGGTCACTCCTGCCCGTGGACATTTGTAATTCCCCCCTTATAAGACTAGAATCCTACCTGCAGTCGACCATACATGCGTTTCTACCCCTGAGGATTAATTAGAATGGCTCGCATAGGCTTCTTTAACGCCCTTCAAATTAAAATACAACAGTGCTTAACACTGATGTTACTAGGCAGAAATAAGTGTGCCAGTGGTGCCACCGCAGTCAAACCACAAACAGTTTCGCCGTGACAACGATCCAGGCAACTGGGTCGAAATATCGGCAATTAAGAAATCACACCGTATCGTGAGTACCCGTTATATAACATAACAAAAAATCACAAAGGGTTCTACCTTCGAAACTACCGCATCCAATTTACAATTAGTCGGAATAGGCCGCAAGCGACCGGTTTACTAAAGTAATTATTTTGGAAACCCGCCAAATAATATCGGCATCTGAGAGGTGCGCGGATTTGGCGCGAGTATCATATCGTTCAGCCGTTTTCATTATTGAGCCTGTTCTCGTTCGGCGGATTAGTATCAATATCTTCTGGATTTATTTGCATAATAAATTGGGGCTTTGGATGTTTACGAAGGTTGCATAGGAGGCCGTCGTCGTCAACCCCTTACTGTCGCATTGTTGTGCACGGGTCTTCTTTCAGGATGAGAGAGGTTAAGCTACAGTCCATTGCGGCAGCCAAGTGCGTATTGGTAGACTTCACACACCTTTCTTATATGATGGAAGTAGCTATCGAGCATGCAGTTCACTTGGTGGTAAGTGAAACCATTGCCCACGGATATTTGTAATCGACCCCAGACAGGACCAGAATCCTACCTGAGTTCAATCATTGCATTGCTACAATTGAGGATTAAGTTAGAATGCCCCGCATAAGTGTGTCGCCCTTACCACACCCTTAAAACTATAATACAGCAGCGCTTAAAACTACAGTTATTAGGCAGAAATACGTGTGGCGGTGGTGCCGCCGGAGTCGAACTACAAATGGTTCTACCACCTTTAACCTACACGACAAGTAGCCACTACGTGTAGAAATATCACAATAGGTGTACAATATACGTGTAATGCGGAGTGAAAAAAACATTTAGGTGTTATAACGAAAATAGTATATCAATGGAATAAGCAGCTGAACCCAAAACAGAGGGTCTACCACCCATAAAACATTAGAAGTCCCGGACATATTACCCTCAGGCTCGCACAGCCTTCTCGCGAATATTGTAAGGTCGCTAAGGTACCGTACACACATACAGAAAATTAACAAAATGTATAAGTTTAATAAAGTTTTTATTCGAATAACTGAATGCAACATATAACTTTATTTTGATTTATTTCAATATTTTAGGTGAGCCCCACGGTTTAATCCTCTTTCAAAATAATGTAAAGATGATATAAATTTATCCGAAGTTTTATATCATCTACTATTTTGACAAAAAGTTTTTTTTACGCGTAACTATAAACTTTTGTAATATAAAAAAAAGTTATCAGTTCATATAACATCAGTTATCTGCTTATGAATTTATTTGAATTTTATTCATTTTTAAACGTCAATACTGAAAGTATTAGTGTTAAAATATGAGTAATGAGAGTACTAAACGTATTCAATTCTGATATGATAAAATATATAGACAAACTCATTTCATTGCGAATGCATTTCAATGCTCACTATAGGCGTATTAATTCACAATAGGTGTAAAATATATACGCTATCGTGTTGATGATACACAATAGCTAATATGCAAAATTGATGTTGCAATTTGCTCATGTTTCATAAATGTTCAAGCAACCGTGTGCAATCACCCTAAGCATGACCCCGCAATATTTTCACTAAATCGCCCAAGAAAACAATACACGCATGGAGTTTTACGATAATGCGGAACCCTGAGGAGTTGTGACGTCATTGTCGGCTGCGCAGTAAACTTACCGGTGTTTTATGATAGGTAACTTAATGCTTAGGGTAAATCACGCAAAAGTATGTAAATCCTTGTATGTTATGGAAAGAATAAGAATAATCCTTTTCGGTATCTTGAACAACATTTTAAATGATTAGGTTTTTGTTGGTAGTACCTTTGTGGTTTGAATCCGGTGGCATCATTTCTGTCTTATTATAACAGTGTTAAGTGCTGATGTCTTCAGGTTACAAGGGACACATACTTATCCGAAGCGTCCCAACTTAGTCCCCAAGGATAGTAACTAATAATACGTCTGTGACTCGCCTCAGACAGGATTCTGATGTAGTCTGGGGTCGATTACACATGTATGGTCGACTGTGGTCACTTGCCATCAGGTAGACTATATGCTCGTTTGCTATTTCTTTCATATAAAAGAAAAATGAACGTTTTTATCAATTTAATGGTTTAAAGTAGTAAAACTCGACATAGTTTTTGTGCCTTAAAGACGGCAGGTGTAAAAGCGCAAAAATATACTAGCTAATAGTATAGAAAAATAAATTGCAGTTGAACTGTAGTTAGTAATATTATCACCCCACTCGCCCTCCCAAATCATAGCTAAGGTAATTTTATTACGTAGTACCTCAGCACTCATTAGTTTACATGACTACTATACATAGACCCTAATTTCATATCTGGATACGGGTATTAATTTGCGCCTCTTCAATAAATGTAATTGCTTTAACGGCTAGTGTTTCTAGAACCCCAGTTCCAAGTATATCGTTCCCGATGTCATAACACTTTGATTACGCAGCAAGGAGCAGGGCAGGCCTAGATATGATGGTGAGGATATAGTAGAGTCGTAGTTACCACCTGCGTTTGCCCAAGTTTGGAACGCATAACTTCAGTACCCAAGTCTTCGGTTGAGTTAGTTTCCATTGCACGCCAGTAATTTGTTGATATAACAGCAGTGATAGCCTAGTGGTTGAATCACGGCTTCAGTCGAGGGGACCGAGGTTCAAAACCCAGGCACACTTCGATTTTTCGAAGTTATGTTCGTATTAAAAATTAATTATCACTTGCTATTACGGTGAAGAAAAACATCGTGAGGGAACTACACACTTATGAGTTTTTTGAAAAAAAGTTCTAAAAGATATGTGAAGTGTACCAATACGCACTTGGCATCGGGGTGGACTACAACCTAACCCTTTTCACTCTGAAAGAAGACCTGTGCCTAGCAGTGGGATATTAATGGGTTGACGACGAAATACTATAATCTGTTTATGTCAAGGTTGTATGGAAATAGTTAACATGTGATAAAATTTAACTATTATCGATCAAAAGAGGGCTGATGCTTTTCTGCGATTTTATGATTGTTATTAAGTTTCTATCAATCCCCAGATACAACGTGGAGCGAATGTGCAACAAGCTGAGACGCGTGAGCCGCTACAACAAGTTCCGGGAGCCCATCGCTGAGGGCTATTTCCCCAAGCTTGATTCGCAGGTGGCCAGCAGAGCTTGGCCTCCCAGGTCAGTCATTTCTTCCCTGATAATGATCCTATTTTTAGGTACCCTCTTAATTTCACGCTAACACTATAGCTACTTGAAATATTTTATGTGCCTTCCGTGGTAAATAGTTTATGTTCAAGTTCTGGAAAGGCGTGGTAAAAAAAATCTTATATAGCATTTTTACCTTATTTCTCTTAGGGCAGCAACAAATTTGTTGTCGATTTCAAGAAATATTACAGTTGGTTAATATCAGGCAACGATCATGACATTAAATTCAATCCTCTCATTGTTATCAGCAACGTATTCCAATTCTAGGTTCGCCGGCTCCACGATCCGCGATCTGAACCGTCCGGTGGACCAAATCAGGAGTGACGTGTCGGAGCTGGAGACCTGGCAAGACCGTTTCCAAACAGCCGCCAGAGAAATGGCTATCGTGCTCGTGAGTACTCATTGTCCATATTATCTATAATTTGAATATAACTGTTATTTTTGTTTTGTTTCAAACACTTTTATGATTGCAAATTCCTAGGAATTAAGATTTCTGTGTAAAAGCCGAACGAATGATGACGAATTATTGCGGACGAATCATTGGAGACGAACATACGGTAAAACTCATAGATTTTTGGTGCTTTTAATTTACCATAATAATTTCTCTTATTTATTTACAAAATGATAAGAAATGTCATCTTCTTCGTTTACAGCCTAACGGTAAGAAGATGCCACTCGACGAGCAGACGGGCATAGATATATTGGGCAACCTGTTGGAGTCCTCCATCATCAGTCGCAACCGGCCTTACTACGGAGACCTGCACAACATGGGCCACGTCTTCATCTCCTACTGTCACGATCCTGACCACAGCAACTTGGTACGTAACATTGTTCTAAAAATATATGAAAGAACTTGTTTTCATGACTTTGAACTCTAGACTCCTCTTAAAATGAAGAGCTGATTTAAAGCTGTTTCTAAGGTGAAGAGAGATTTAAAGCTGTTTCTAAGGTGGTTCTACGTTTAATCAAAAACAAAGGGATTTATCAGGTTATTATTATCATTAGCCTTATTCCTATATGAGCTTGGCAACAGAAATATTTCATTGCTAACTTGGTCAACGTTTTCACCTCCTAATTTAATAATAAAATCTGATCATCTAATTAATCTGATAATGATGAAGAAAATGAAACGAAGTGACTTGCTCAAGAAAATAATTTGGATCATATTTTGTAAGTTAATCTTACTGCCAAAATCTATTATAGCATCCGAAATAGAGAAATTGTTAGTATGTGGCTAGGAACAAGGACAAATATCGTCACGTGTTGTGTGTCAACAGGAGTTGTTCGGTGTGATGGGAGACTCCGCGACCGCGATGCGCGACCCCATCTTCTACCGCTGGCACGCCTTCATCGACGACATGTTCCAGGAGTACAAGGACAGGCTGCCTCCTTACGGCAACGACAAGGTGGGTTATTTGTTACGTACGAGTTTCTCTGCGTGTTTCCCTCGTTAATTAATACTAATAGTAAGTTTAGTAGCTTCATTTTAAGAAACGATGTTTATGAAGAGATTTACATCATGGAGTTCGTCGCTTTGATTTGGAATACATAATTTTTTACCTTTAATATTCCAAGCGACTACCTTTTGCGTTTCCGAGATAATTTCCTCAAAATTGCTGAGTAGGTACATCCAAACTTGTGGTGTTAGAAAATTATGAAATACAAACTTGAAACTTTCTTTATGCGTAGAATACATTCTTGTCTTCTCTCGACCACACAAACTAATGCATTCAAACACATGTACATCTGTTCTTTGCCAAGTATTTCACCAGACTTTGCCACTTACCCAGCTGAAGTTTCTATCAGGATTTACGTATTCTTTCGTCTACCCAGCTTGACTTCCCTGGAATCCGAGTGTCATCCATTACGGTGGAGGGTCCCCGTGGTGCCAACCGTCTGTCCACACAGTGGGAGCAGAGCCAGGTGGAGCTGGGCCGCGGGCTGGACTTCACGCCTCGTGGGAGTGTGTTAGCAAGATTCACGCATCTGCAGCATGATGAATTCACTTACAAGTACGTTGTTGAAAATGGTTTTTTTGTGAAATTTAAGTAGTCAATGAGCATGCAGTCTATTGTTCGGGAATTCTCCGAGGAACATCAGTAACAAATTTTAGGTACTGTTGGAATTCTTCTCAAGGTTTGTAAAAGATGCATTACTTTTGATGACTAAATTGAAATGTCTTCAAGATTTTCGAAGGCTGTGTGTGTGCAAAGCAAGCGCAGCAGCACTTCATACTGTTGCTGTTAAATTATGACGTGGATAATATTTGAATTTATAACGAACTTTGCTTTTACAAAAATTCAACAACCTTATTTCCGACAGGATTGACGTGAACAACAGCAGTGGGAAGGGTGTAATGGGTACCGTGCGCATCTTCATGGCGCCCACGCTGGACGAGGACGGCGCGCAGCTGAGCTTCAACGACCAGAGGCGCCTCATGATCGAGCTGGACAAGTTCTCGCAGCCAAGTATGTATACGTTATTTATCGGTTTTTTGTTTGGTTTGTTGCGTTTATTAAAATTTAGCGATAGCGCTAGACACAGTTAACAGCGTTAAAAATAGCGCGCTGTAAATAGCTATACATTTAAATAGCGTGCTATAAACATATAGCTATTTATCGCGCGCTATTTTTAACGCTGTTTTAAAATCTGTAAATCATGTTAATGCTAATTGCTATATTACACACAATATTTTAGCGATATTTATATTATTAAAAAAAATACGCTGTATTTTGTGCGTTACATTTCCAAAAAAACTATTCTGTAAGCAATTCATGCCTCTAACAGCCTAAACTCAGACGTCTTCTTTTATATCTTGTCTAACTTTGTGTGGAATCAACAGTTCCAGCCAGCAATATTATCGGTTAGAGCTAGCTTAACCTAACCTCACCATGTCCCAATCTTAGTCCTCGCGTATTAGACATATTTTTTTATCACACAGTTATCGTTATTTCCCCCAGTTCCCGCCGGCACCAGCACCATCAGCCGCAAGAGCACACAGTCATCAGTGACGATCCCGTACGAGCGCACGTTCCGCGACCAGAGCAACCGGCCCGGCGACCCCGGCTCCGCCTCTGCCGCAGAGTTCGACTTCTGCGGCTGCGGCTGGCCGCACCACATGCTCATCCCCAAGGGAACACCAGAAGGATATCCCATGGTCGTGTTCGTCATGATCTCCAACTGGGACGAGGATAGGGTAACTGTCCCAATTATTGACCTTTTTTCATTCGTATTTTACTGTGATAGTTGCCCGATAACAAGCATCCAGATGAAATCCAGATCATTTCAGCGTTATTATATTACGATCAACACATGCTTCTATTATAATTTCAGTAGTACATTTTTACACTTTGCTAGGGAACAGAGTATACAGATAATCTACTGAAAAATAATTTATGGTCCACTTTTGATAGACATAGCAATATCAAAGATGATTGTAGGTTTTAGGTGGAAAAAAATTAGCTAATTGATCAGAATCTAAATATCGCTGGTATCATAAACAAAAAACACTTTGTATTCTAGGTGCAACAAGACACCACGGGTACCTGCAACGACGCAGCCTCGTACTGCGGCATCCGCGACCGCAAGTCCCCCGACCGCCGCGCCATGGGCTTCCCCTTCGACCGGCCCATCCAGGCCAACCGGCTGTCGGACTTCCTGAAGCCCAACATGGCCGTCAAGGAGTGCACCGTTCAGTTCACGGACCAGGTCCGCCAGAGGGCGCCACAGGCGTAGGTACGAGAGCGTTAAGGGTAAGGGGGTGTGCTCATTAAAAATAAGGGTTGGACCCACGCTACAATGGCTTACCTATTTTACGTGTAAAGAAATTATAAAATTTGTGAAAATGTAAAGGAATTACCACGCCTATTTTGTTAATTTTGGATAATATGTGTGTAAATAAGAATTAGTTCTGGTCCTAGTAATCCCAAATTATAGTAAATATTGTAGTAAATTACTAACTTAGCAATTGTTATTGTAATTAATAGTAAGGTAACTCACAGATTTGTCTATGAAGTAGGACGATATTTGGTACATTTACCCTATCTTATTATGATTGGTTAAGATCCGATATGGCACACAACCTTACCCGACTACATCAATAACAAGCCAGTGGCCTCAAAACTATTTTCGACCGCAAATTCCATACAGATCTGCTCAAACCAGCGCTGAGAGACCTCTGAGTACAGTAACCCCAGCGCACACTGACTCCAGCGATGGCTCCAAGCAATGTGGATGCAAGGAACACTATACACCAGAAGATATAGATGCTTTGATTAGAAAACCCTATTATTACACCAAGTGCACACACAAACATCATATATTCTGAATGAAAACGCTGTAAGTTTATTTATTATCACGTAATTTATTATATTGCTCATTTAAGTTACTTTCTTATAAAATGAATTAAACAAAAATTAATGAAATTAAGCAATGCTCAAATATTAATAATTTAAAATTTGGTGAATGTATCCTGAAAATATAATGTAATTTAGTGATTCAAGTATCAAATAATGAATGAATTGAAATATTTATTACCGACATATTATTAAAATTCAGATATCACAAACTTGTTACTGGTAATCGACTTGGCTATGGACAATGGACATCGAAAAAATTAATTATTATTAAGTAATTAGGTTAAAATTGGTCACTTACTTTAGTTAGTAACTCTGTAATTATGTACATATTGTAAATACTTTCTTATTTGTAAGACTGAATAAATCTGCCTTTCACAATAACGTGTTTCATTATTAATGCCCGCATAGGGTAAAAGTAAATTTTACAAGCAGGTTAATACATATACAACTAGGTGACCCGGCGAAATTCGGGATTGCGAAAGACGAGCGAAAGAGGAACTGTTTGCATGGGAAAACGAAGTTGTTGTTTTTACTATATTCGGTCGGTCACTTATGATAACTTTGTTTCTGCCCACTTGGTTCTCATTAAACTTGAAATGGGTATTAAGTATCTACATTAACGACATATGGTGCAAAATTTGACCTGCAACTCTTGAACCCTGTTAATGCGAAAGTCCCTCCTGTCAAAACTATAAAAATTAGCTATTTGGCTCTTAAGTATATATAATAAAGTTATTGAGCAGAGATATATGTACACAATTTACTAGATATATGGACTCAAATTGGTAATCCACACAATATAAGTAAACTATTATAATTTAAAAGAAATGTTTATATTATTTTTTACTTTGTGTGATATGAAACTCGGTTTTATTTTATTATTTGTAATATATTTTTACATTATTAAATGTTAACGAAACCCTAAAAATAACTATAAGGCATGCCTTAAATATGTATCTAATTATTTTGTAATGATTTATGTAATTAGATACATTTTAATATTACATTGACAAATCGATATTTAATGGTCGATACTTATTTATTACTTATTGGAGATAGTTTTATATACCGTCTCCGTTGGCTCTTATTCCATAGTGTTCACTAACATGGCTTTCAGGCGACTTATACAGGTATGTACACAATAAATTAATATAAGAATATTATTCTGCCCTTAAACGTTAAATAGCAGTGTATTAAAAATATTATAACTCTCAAATATAAAATTTGAATTACGAATGATTAAATAAAATTGTCCCAAGAATTGAAAAATTTGGTAATTTAATCTATATCTATGTCTGAATCGATAAACATTGAATAAAAAACTTTTATTTCTTTCAGATTTTGTTCTACAGTAGTCTCATCCTGGCGGTGTCTGGTCGTCCTCTGAGTTTAGTTCGCAACGGCATCGATTTGTTGGTGCCAGCAGCTAGGATCGAGTACCCTACCAATCCCGTGAATAATGTTGAACTTATGTTGGTACCATATGTGCAAGAATCAAACTACGTTTACTATCCACCAGGCGACACCACACGCTCTGCCCTCCCTGCTTTGCCTGGCACGCAAGGAATTGCAGTAATTGGACAAAACATTGTAACCTTAATGATGGGTATACTAAATGCTGTGGGGATAATTGTACGTGATGTTAACAGCCAAGATGCACCTGCCGTACAAGAATGAATTGGAAAATGTGATGAAGTCGATTGAAAATAAACTTGTTTAAGCCAGCGATGACAATTTTCACGTATACACTGATGATAACATTATTAATTAGTTCTTGCTAGTAGTAAAATGTGATGCACATAACAAGACTGCACTGCACTGCCGTGCCCCTTGATTACAATAATCTAAATACACAATTTTAAATGTTATTTTTGTTTACCTTCTATCCAAAGTTTTGAATTAATAAATTATTCAATTTGGCAGAAAAAAATTAAAACCGTTTTGAAAATGATTTATTTCACATGATACGAAATATTGCAATAATGTATAATAATAAATGTGAGCCTCAAATTAATAATAAATAAAAAATAAAAACACATATTCAGTGACATAATAAGATTTTTATTTATTGACTTCGATTTAATTAGGAAATTAATAAATTACACATTTACAATAAAATTTCTGAAAATCTTTGCGTCACATGGAACGCCTTTGCAAATGCTTACAAACTTTGATTTCACTAAAAACGACGTAATGCAACATAAACAATGTAACTTTTTGTATTGTTCTAGACATCCTGTTATCCTAAACATTTCGATGACAAAAACATCTAAATTACTTAGGTTTAAAAAAAACGAAAACGAAAGAACAGAGATGTTGAAGAAAGAAGAAATAGATACATTTATTTCAATTAATATATTAGTAACTTTTATTTTATAAAAGATACACCAGCAGTTACAGTAAAATACGGTTTTTATTTCCTAGATTAAATTTATGTATAAAGAATAAAAAATATTTTTTTATTGACAGCTTTCAATGTCAAAATTTGTAAGCATGTGCAAAATTTACAAAATGTAACCAATCGCAAAACGTTAGTAGCCTTGGACTTTCACAAAAGCGTACCGATTCGAATATTAATTTTAAAAGTTTAAAACCTACATGGATTTAATATAATAATATATATTTAAAAGCATTCCCCTAATCGTCTATCACAACATTTAAAGGCAATATAATAATTGGACCATTCGCTTGCCAAGGATGAAGACGCAATGTTACCATTTTTAAAAGTAATCGTTTTAAAAGTATGTTTCCGGGCTTAAGAATTTTGATTACGTAACTACACATACTACATTTTTAAGGGTTTGAAATATGGTAATGGTGTCTTTTAAATAGTGATGAAAGACAAATTATGAACAAATTTTACCATTGTACAAGTAATCGTTAGTGAATTCGTTTAGATAGGTAATAGGTAAAATAATAATATAAAAACTGCAATTTCTTATAGACAGCAGCTAAGCTTTGTTTACAAAATTTCCATGCATAAGTAACGCATCTTGTTTAGTCATTTACGGCATGACATTTGGAATTTTTGAAATTTATGACATCTCTATAATGAGGGCACCTCTAATATAATTAAGCAAGTATTAATTTTTAATTGTCGCCTAAATGTTGGGTACGTTAAAAATAGAGACATTTTTTAATGTATGTGTCTTTTTGTACAGTAACGCAAACTGCCGGAAACAATCTTTTAATTACAATATCGAAGCTGAACATTGGGGGCATCGACTTAATTATTACACGTTATAATTACTAGTGTATTTAGTGGTCTTTATCGATCTAAATACAGAAAAATTCAATTATCGGATTTATTACTAACGTTTAGATATATCCTCAATAAATGAAATAGATCTTATCTATAGTAATAAAAATTTCAAGTTACATACGAGTGTAGAAAGATATCGAATTTGTTAAATTTGCAAATGTTTAAAAACCTACTACCAGTAAAAGAAATAATGATTGGAATATAAATTAAAAACAATGTTTGATCCTTAAAATATAGAAAAGTATGACTTGTGACGCCATCTATTATAAAACACCGGGAAACAGTTACCCAATAACAATAATAATTCTCATTGGAGAGTCATCATTAGAGACTTATTTCGTCCTGTGCCCTTAGTATGAGTTTTTTACGTTTAGCGACTCGATCGTCGTTAACGAGTTGGCCCATACAATCTGCTAGCAGCGCCCCTGTGCAGAACGTATCGGAACTAAAGATTTAAAGATTTAGCTAGGAGAAGTATGGGCCAAGTCCTTAACGACGATAGACTCGATAAACATTAAAAACTCATACTAAGGGTACTGTTAGTTCAGAGCGCGTAAGTTTTGTTTCATTCGGAAAAAAATCAATTTACTTTTATAACACGTCAAAAGAAGTACATAAAAATTCCTTATGTTTTGTGCAAAAATACATGAGACTCATAAACGCGGCAAGCATTAATGTAATAAGTAACAATTGTTAATACTGCGAGAGTATTACTTTGTTAGTCACAAACACAAGGTCAGTAAAATTTTGATAATTCTAATGTCTAGTTTCTTTGCCAAAGTCAACATAAAGTATTTATTTTATATTGAATATGATTCAATTAGTAAGAAATAATGAAATTTACTCAATCTTTTAAAATATCCTTTATCGATAATAATGTAGGGTGCAAATTATGTTATTCAAGATAACCAAGTGGACATTAATAGTGCCAAAGGCATTTAGGGGGCTAATGTATGAACGACTGGTTTTTTCAACGACCATTGATTGTCGCTGTTCTAGTGTTAGAATACTTCAGCGATGCTGAGCGATCGTCGGCAACGACCGTCGTATGAACTGTCTTTCTATATTGTCGCTCGTGTTTTACGTCCTTTTTTTATATGATGGAGTAGCAAACGAACATGCTGTCCACCTGATGGTAAGTGGCAACTGCCGCCAATGGAAATTT